>CM050166.1:408408687-408646187 GCA_027410445.1 Discoglossus pictus | reverse complement strand
TGATGTCCATGCTTTAAAGTGGCATTTCAGGAACCTTTACAACACACGCAACATCGATTTTGACAAGGAAGGCATAATTGGTTTAAAACCAATACTATCCACGATGACAAGAGAGACAAGGGTAATACATTAAGGAGAGATTTGATGCCTTTCAATTTAATTTATATTGTCAATTATTTGTTTATATAAAATTAGCTCCTTGAGAATTAAGGAATAAAAAACATTTTAAAACACAGTGCTTTTTGGTTATTGCATTTCTACTTCAATACTCACGTAATTTTCTTCTGCTGAAATACTATATATAACTAGATGTTCAAAAAAGATAATTTACACTCTCAGAATAATTAGAAAACATACAAGATGTTGCGGCTTAATTACCAGGCAATCTTTGAGATGTGAGTTTAGGCACTAATTATTATTTATTAATTATTATTGCATAATAATAACATCAGTCATATCATTTATTCATTTGAGATTACTCCATGCTATTTGAATGAGGGTTGAATCATTGGACCTGTTAAGATACCAATAAACTGTAAAAAATGTACACTATAACCGCATCTTCAAATATTATCATTAATCCAACATTAAAGCCTTTGAGGAAGCTAAATTTCAGGGTAATAACACATTTCTTAGACTGCTGACAGAAGAACTCAATAAATTTGGCAAATTTATACAACATGACTCAAGATAGGTGTAGGAGATGCAGATGGTTGGGAACAACACTTATAAATAATTTCTCATTCAACTATTTAGAAGATTGATTTGTGTTATCACATATATAGTTGTTATCAGTGCGGGTTGTCCAAAGTTGTTGCTAGTGCTGCGGCCCGCGACGTGAGGGGCCGCATTTGCGGAGGTGGAGGCTGCCACTGCGACCACAAAATATACGGACTTAGCACCCGTAAATACGAGCCGCAGGACTTCGAAAAAAAAAAATTACAACCTTGCAAAAATACGACATTAGCGCCCGAATCCCGCGCCCATGAAAATATTGAAAACACACAAAATACACACAACAAACACATAAAAAGCTTACCCACAGCAAGGGGGCACCCAGCACCTCTAAAAGTCAAGTTACACCTGAATTTAAGTAGAAATTCAAGAGTTTAGACACCCGAAAATCCCCTAAGCGAGAGAAAAAATGGCCGCCGAAAAAACCCGAAAATGAGGCTACAGGACCGTAAACACGCAAAACACCACCAAACACCTACGGATTTTCCGAAAAAGCCGGACAAGATCGAAGAGCAAGGACGCAAAATCAGCCACAGACGCATACCACACATTAGGCGCCATTTTACAACACTAACTTACACAATGCGGAAGTACACAGCTACCCTAACGTATTTCCCTCGCACACGCACACTATTACACTGCACACATTGCTGACACTTACACAGCAGCTTCACAACAGTGAAAACTGTTGTATGCTGCAGCAACATCAAAACAGATTGCCAGCTCTTCAACACAATGCTTCCTGCATATATTACTTCAAAATAGGTAAAGTATATTCATTTATTAATGTATTATTTATTTGATTACCATACACCAAACAGCATTAGCTCACTTACAATTTCATTGCCATAATTTTTTGACGGGCATATTCTAGTAAGTGAATAATTGTTAATTAATACTAAGTTACAATTAGTGTACTGCATGTTCATATTGAATATAGTTTTGTTTTGGAACATTTTTTCATACAGCAGTCTATATACCTAGTTAAAGTACTTAACTAGAGGGTCATTGTAATGCTTAAATTCAACATTTAAAAAGGTAAGGATAAATGGTGGTAAACTAGAGACAATACAGAAAGAGAAAACGGGTTCTTTATCTAATTTCCAAATATGTAAGTTTTTTGAGTTAGATCATTTATCATGCAATGAATGTTAGTAATGGGATAATGGGGAGTCTCAGCTCTGGATAAATAAATGCATCTTGCTAGGCCTGTTTAAATGTGTTGAGTCAAGCTTATGCTGTGAGTCTGTGAGTATATCTGTGATAGACCACCCACTAATAATCCCTAGCTAAGTAATTTAATTAGTTATATAGACTGCTATATGAAAAATCACATTTGGTGAGAGTTTTTTGTTTGAAGGTGCTCTCCTGGTAGTAATGTGATTGTGGCCTTTTTGGTATGTAAGGAGTAAAATAATATTTTTGCAAAAACAAGTCTTCAACTTATAGTTTAGACTGTGGTGTTGATGCAAACTATGACACCAAAATGCCATGTGATTATGAGCAAACAGCAGCATAGTAAGAAGTTCTCCCAATTCCCATATGTTCTTAATCTTAGACAACCACAATACTTGCCACTTTAGTCCTAGTTGCTCTTATAGAATGGCTCCATCGGCTTAATGACAAGTCAAACCTTCCAAAAGCTCCGACCCACTGCTGATTATACTTACTCCAACATATTTTACTATTGAATAGCTGACATTTAGAGAGCTAGAAGATGAAGTTTCTAACTATTTTAACAAACTTCTAGCTTCTTGCACTTCAATAAATTCGCTACCAGGAATATATTTCTGTACATTCATGCTTGAACCTCCAACTCTTCATTACTCACGTCTCATACCAACACCTCCTCTGGAAACCTATCATGGTGACAAACATATCTGTTTATGTCGGTGCTTCACCAATATTATATAAACCTGACAGCTCTTAAAACCCATACGTGCTCATTATAATTTTATATTACGTTTGTTTAAAACATGAATTTCTATACTTAATCCTGAGGAAGTGATTATTTCCACAGATAATTCCCCATGTCATTTGGTTGCAAAAGGTAGAACAGCATCATGCAGATGTCCCTGAAGAATACTTTACAGCAATGATTTTTAACCTTTTTATAGCAGGATTAACTCGGCTAAGTTTCCAAACTAACGAGGGTTGGTTTTAAGCTGTATCAGACAGCCAATGGTACCAGTAGCATGCCAGATGTGTGAATAAGGTATATCTTCTCCAGCTGTGGCTATGGGATTTTCATCATCTCTCTTTCTCATCCCTATCATCCTTTTTTTCATTACGTTCCTATCCTGTTTTCTTTCTGAGGACTGGCACATACATTTTCAGGTATCAGCTTTGCTTTAAAGGGGCATTGCTAACATTTTGTTCTTTGGTACATTAACAATCAAGCTCTTTCAGATGCAACAATGTGTATTTTCCTTTTTTAAACATAGCGCACAAACGAGAAAAAAACGATTCAAATGATTAAATAATCTGTAGCCCTACCCTTGTCAGTCAGCCAAAGGAAATCTGGGGGGGATACTGCATGTAGTAAAAAAATACCACACAACGTCTTCTCTACACATAAACACACACATTAACATATTTATTAATTTATCTATAATTCTACCAAAGGAGGTGGTGACAGGGAATTCGATAGACAACTTCAAAAAGGGGTTAGATATATTTTTTAATAAAGAGGTCATTCAAGGCTATCCTAGATAACTAGCGAAGGAATATTGATCCAGGGAGAAATTTGATCGCCAGTTTCTGGGGTCAGGAAGGAATTTTGCTTTTTTTCCCCTTATGAGACAATTGCCAAAGTTTTTTTCTGTTTGCCTTCCTCTGGATCAATTAACAATTAATAACAAATAGTCCACATATTAAAAAGATCAATAGAGATCTAAAAAGGTTGAACTTGATGGACTAACTCTTTATTCATCCTCAAATACTATACTATTAATAATTAATTAACACTAATTAATTAATACGTAATCCTCATATTGCAGATCAGGGGAGATCTTAAAAGGTTGAACTTGATGGACTGAAAGTCTTTTTTCAACCTCAATTACTATGTAACTATGTAACTATGTAACTATGTAACATTGAAATATCTGGGGGGCTTTGTCCCCCTCGCCCCCCTCCCCAGTTCCTACACCCATATCAGTCATGTATGACTCATATTGGTGTTAGCATCATATCTACAGACGTGCCTATGCTCTGTGCATTTCCTGTCCGTGTCAAGGAAGTTTAAACCGGGTTTACATATGGAAAACACAACCTTGGCAATGTTTAAAGCTGCTCTTTGAAATACATTAATAAAAAAAATAATTGTGTTCCATATCATTTTAAGCACAGCAGGCTCTGTTATAAGTAATGGAAATGTAGCCATGCTGCACACACTAAAGTAAAAGGCTTTTCCACTTTTTTTCCCAATGTACAACACAATCTGCCGGGAACTTTCAACATTACCAATTCCCTTTAACTACGTATCGTGCTTTCGGTGTGTTTTGAAATGTTATATTCTATTACACTGAAAGGAAATCATTACAGTATAAAGTTTGGTTATGAAATGGCCACTGTGTTTTAACAGAAAAAACAGTGCATTAGAAAAAAATATTAGCACTCAAGTATTCCATCAGGAGAACAATTTCCTAACAAGATGACAGCTTCTTCATCATTTCATTCTGGATATGCATCATTATGGCGAGAACGAGGCGAACAGTGGGTAAAGCTTATACTGCTCACTGACAGGCTGCTATTTGCACAGGGTAATATCATTTCTGTGCATGTAAGAACTGCTGTATTTCATGCATTATTTTTATCCCGAGCTTAATGGACTCTTCATTTTTTAAATATGCCGAGTATCTGCTGCTGTTTTATTCTCTCTGAATTTTGATGACACATAATACTGATTACAAAGTGCCTCAGCTGGTAATAGGTTCCATTCATTATATTTCCAAATGCAGTTTTCTATGTGGCTTTATAGATGAATACAATTAGCATATCAGTGTGACTGATTAAATATGCCTCATGTAAATTTTCATGTCACAATAGCTACTGTACTTAAACAAACAGGCAGAGGCGAAACTGGTAAGCCTTCTGTAAATAGCGTCGTATAAATAACCGAAATGAAAATCACAAAGGGTATATTTAAATGTTGAATGACTACCTGAATGGGAAAGGAGAAAAAAAAGGTAACGTTACTCATGCATGATGTGAGCGGATGAATATAGACATTTGTCTCGCTTTGTCTTTATAGAAAGAAATATTGACAAGAGATTCCCGATCTGCATATGAGGCTGTCACGTCAGATTATCTCATCAGGTAATGGAAATCTGGCCTCTGATCCAGAAAAGGTCCCTGTGCACCAGGAACTGAGACTGTTTCAAAGAGATTGTATTATCTTAGACAGCAGGATTAAAGTCATAGGGGAACTGCGTCTATTGGAGGAATTTTTTATTAGACGTTTGGAAGTGTTTTTGTGCACAGCACCTGTTTTACAATTGATGCTTTGTGGCATTTTGTTCATTGCTCTATGAACTTCGTAGCATTGTATGGAAATGGTAAACCGACCTTCGTATGCTAATATTATAGATGCTTGGAACAGCAAACAATATTTTGGCAATATGTTAGCATATATCTAAACAATTCTTACAGTAGTAAGCACTTCCTTTTATAACTATCAACTGAGAACAAATGAAAAAAACTTAACTTTTAATAGTAACTAAAATCAATCCATAAGTTCTCTACTAGATAGTAGATCACAATTGGAGAACAATAAATCACAAACTGCTGAGGATATAGTGCACTACTGTATGTCTTTTCTCAACTATATCAATATCATACAAGGAGCAAACCTCTCCGGGTAATATTTGATCAACTTGGGGATCTCTGTGGAGAGTGCAAATATACATTTTCTCTTTTAATCTAAACTATTATATCCATTGTAAACTAAAGTTCTTTATAAACACAACTACAAGGGTACTGACAGCTTATTTTTTCAGTTCAGAATCAATATATCATTAAATTGATCTACCAATCACAAGCATTAACACAGGTAATATAAATGAAACTATGAAGAGTTTGAAGGGACATACATGGGGCCTCATTCAATTGCAAGGCCGCATCTCGTGGTATACAGGCCGTATGTCTGCGGGCTTGCTGCAGGATTAAACACTGCTACAATTACAGAGCGATTCAATTGAACAAGCCCGCAAGTAAGCCGAAACTGTAAACCATGCAATCGTATGTAGCATTTCAGAGTGTGAACATGATCAATTAAGCAAGGCCGTAACTACCAATTTAGAAACAGCCAATAGTAAATGAGACTGTCATCATTAGATCAGTAAAACATGGAGGTTACATGTTAATCAATTAGCGTTTAGAAGTCCGAATATATGAACATACTCAAAATCCGTCAATGTACAAAATAATAAAAATGAATGAAGAAAATGTTCTAGTCCATGTGGGTGGTCTGATATGTAGTAACTCCAAGATTGATATAATACCAAAATTAGATATACAAAAAAAAATTTTTGATTGCAGATTTATGAGCTTGAGACTGTTGTGCAATTAATTATAATGTCTGTCATCGCTTTCCCTGTATTTTAAAGTGCAGTATTGATTTTTTTATTTGCATTTACAGTGCTACGAACAGGGTTTAAACCTATTTGAGAGTCCTATCTGGTACCCGTAGGATTTTCTTCTACAGTTGACATTTACGAGTGTGTAAATACCTGCAGGCTTGAGGAATTGTAGCAATTAAATAGCGATTTACGGTTGTAACAACCGCAGGGATTTTCATCCCGTAAACCGTAGATCATTCACGACTCGCAAACAGACGCCAATTGAATAGCAAATTAGTTTACGGACTACATTACAGGCAGCCGCTACAATTTCTCAATTGAATGAGGCCCATGGTTTCTAAAAGGGTTTTAATACTGAATTTAATACAAAAATACTTACGGAGCAAAATTTTTGTAAACAAGAAAAACAAATGGACATATGAAAGTCTTCAGGAAATGGTAAAATAACTGGTGGCCTCTACTTGTGCCTCAACAGCAAACAGATATAAAATATAAAATAGCAGTGTGAGCCATAGAATATGCATTTAGTCACCTTAGGTATACATCATATTCTTCTTCACAATCTTCTAGTTTGCTTAAGGATAGTAGTGGTGACAGCATGCACAAGTTTAAGGATTTCTTAGCTTTTAATGGGGGAAGTCATCATGTTACCATAAAGTCATCATGTAAAAATACAGCCAAGTCAAGTACTTAATTTCTAATATTTTATTATTATGGTTTCCAGCTCCAGTAAAGGTGTTGAAAAAAAAATCAGTTTTTGTTGGAGACATGCACAGTGTTTATTTTGGTACAGTGGGTTGTGGGAAAATATGCATTGGAGAGATCTATAGATCTATAGTCAACCCTGTATACTTAGTTATTTATTTCTGTAATCAGGTTTAATCGTTCTTTTATAAGTTGTTTAATTCTTATTGTTAAACATTAATGCATGTATGTGTATAAGTCTATCTATCCATCTATCTATCCATCTATCTATCTATCCATCCATCTATCTATCTATCCATCTATCTATCCATCCATCTATCTATCTATCCATCTATCTATCCATCCATCTATCTATCTATCTATCTATCTATCTATCTATCTATCCATCTATCTATCCATCTATCTATCTATCCATCTATCTATTTAACTATATATATATATATATATATATATATATATATATATATATATATATATATATATAATATCTATCTATCTATCTATCTGTCTGTCTATCTATCTATCTGCCTATCTATCTATCTGTCTATCTATCTATCTATCTATCCAACTATCTATCTATCCATCTATCGATCTATTTAACTATATATATATACATATATATATATATATATATATATATATATATAATATCTATCCAACTATCTATCTATCTATCTATCCAACTATCTATATATGGTATCTATCTATCTATATACAGTATCTATATATCTATCTATTCAACTATCCATCTATCCATCTATCTATCCATCTATCCATCTATCCAACTATCCAAGTATGTATCTATCCATCTATCTATCTATTTAACTACTGTATATATATATCTATCTATCTATAATATCTATCTATCTATCTATCTATCCAACTATCTATCTATCTATCCAACTATCTATATACGGTATCAATCTATCTATATACGGTATCTATCTATCTATGTGTCTATCTATCTATCTATCTATCTATCTATCTATCTATGTGTCTATCTATCTATCTATCTATCTATCTATCTATCTATCTATCTATCTATCTATCTATGTGTCTATCTATCTATCTATCTATCTATCTATCTATCTATCTATCTATCTATCTATCTATCTATGTGTCTATCTATCTATCTATGTGTCTATCTATCTATCTATCTATCTATCTATCTATCTATCTATGTGTCTATCTATCTATCTATCTATCTATCTATCTATGTGTCTATCTATCTATCTATCTATCTATCTATCTATCTATCTATCTATCTATCTATCTATCTATGTGTCTATCTATCTATCTATCTATCTATCTATCTATCTATCTATCTATCTATCTATGTGTCTATCTATCTATCTATCTATCTATCTATCTATCTATCTATGTGTCTATCTATCTATCTATCTATCTATCTATCTATCTATCTATCTATCTATGTATCTATTTATCTATGTATCTATTTATCTATCTCTCTATCTCTCTATCCAACTATCTATCTATCTATCTATCTATCCATCTATCGCAATGGTATAATATCAAACTGAAAAAATAAATAGATTTCTGTAATCAGGTTTAATCGTTCTTTTATAAGTTGTTAAATTCTTATTGTTAAACATTAATGCATGTATGTGTATAAGTCTATCTAGCTATATATCTATCCATCTATCTATCTATCTATCTATCTATCTATCTATCTATCTATCTATCTATCTATCTATCTATCTATTTAACTATATATATATATATATATATATATATATATATATCAAACTATCTATCTATCTATCTATCTATCTATCTATCTATCTATCTATCTATCTATCTATGTATCTATTTATCTATGTATCTATTTATCTATCTCTCTATCTCTCTACCCAACTATCTATCTATCTATCTATCTATCCATCTATCTATCTATCCATCTATCTATCTATCTATCTATCTATCTATCTATCTATATATATATATATATATATATATATATATCAAACTATCTATCTATCTATCTATCTATCTATCTATCTATCTATTTATCTGTCGATCTATCTATCCAACTATCTATCTATCTATCTATCTATTTATCTACCTCTCTATCCAACTATCTATCTATCTATCTATCTATCTATCTATCTATCTATCTATCTATCTATCTATCGCAATGGTATAATATCAAACTGAAAAAATAAATAGAGTTAAAACTATCATTTTGTCAGTCCATTCAATCAAACTACAATGACCACTAGCATCCAAACTATCATAAACATGAGAATCAACTTAAAAACCTAAATAGCAGCAATGCAACTTGTTTTGACTTCTAGTTAACAAATTCTCTAAATATATAAGAGAAAGAAAACAGGCCAATATAATAGAGTTTAAAGTTACATGCAGGTAACGAGATATACTCAAGCTGTCCGTTCTTCCACTGGAACACATCTATCACCATCACATGTCTAATTTACTGAGACACTGAAGGTTAAATCATTTTGTTACTTTCATAGCAGTTAACACCAAAAGGCAAATATCATTTGATTACTTGTCAGATTAAAAGGTATTTCCAACTAGGAGAATTTAAAGATATGGTACCCTGGTGAACTCTTCTAAAAGAGACGTGAAGGGGTCATTGATTAATAGAGCAGTTACTGAGATGTCCATCAACAAAGCGTGTAATTGCAACTAAACGTAAAGCATACTACCTTCTGGGGCTTAACCATTTGTACCATACCAGCATAAGAAAACAAAAAGGCATTTCATTATTATCCTGTTAATTGGTAATAAGCTGATTACTCACCTGATCACACATGTAGATGTTGTAAAATATCATCATCTTAGAGTAGGTTTTATTATTTCTAACACATAGACTGTGAATTTTCAGTGACATTCCCTAAGTTAGGCCCAGTAGCATTATTATAAGTACGGTACATACAAGCATATAATCTATCCACAGACTGTCACAAATTACTTTTAACAATTAATTTAACAAACGACAAAATGATGATTTATTTAAATTCTAGAAATTATAAACCATTTATAATGGACTTTGGCTTTCCTAATAATTGGTGTATACATATCTTTATGTTGACTTACCTAATTATTTGTTAATACTTTTCTAAATTCTGACATCGAAAAAAAAAAAAAAAAAAAAAAAAAAAAAAAAAAATATATATATATATATAGAATTGACAGTTATGGAAAACCATTAAACATTCTGCAAATGAAGAAAGCCTTACAGTAGGTAGAAATAACAAAAAACTATTCTAGTTATTATATATTACCACAGAAATTCAAGCCATTGAAAATTGTTAAATGATCAGGATTTAAAGGACCAATGTATCACAATATGCAATATGAAAAATATGCAATATGAAAAATTCAGTACCGAACACAAGTATAAGCATACATAGAAAATCACTAAATCCTACCATGCTGTTCTCTCCATCTTTTTTTTTAAAAGCAGCACATGACACAATTACTCTAGACTACTCCAATATTGTTGCTATTTGTAACCGGTTACAATGGCATTTTAACAAGGAATTTCTTAACAGAGACAGGATAATCACACAGCAGTTGGTAAAAAGACCAGCCTTGGTCAAAGATTTGATCACATCCTGCCACGGATAATGACAAAGATAAAATTAAATTACAGTGAATGCAAAGTTGTTTATACTGATGTCTCATACTGAAATGTTCACATTTCTGCAGTTTTACAGTACCCTTTAAGCGAAATGAATATCAAGCACACCTGGCTCTAGCAAAATGCTGATGTAATTAACATACCTGTGCTCACTTACAAATCATTAAACAGACACTTTAGTGATAAACAAGATGCCTTCTTTAAAAATATATCTTGCATCTAGCACAATGAAAGCCCAATTCTGCAAAGTTATTGATTATTACTATTTTATTTTTTAATTTCCGCCTACTCATCTCTAGCAGATTGTCATGTTGGCCTCTCTCCCTATTCTCACCATTCAGAGCATGGCACTGTGGTTCTCCATACTGTATCTCCTAATGCAAACATAGCACTGTGTTCTTCTTACAGTTGGTCCATTGGGTTATGTGTAAAAGTCTCTAGGACTGGAGCCAGCACTACGTGATGGCATGGACCAATAGGAAACTGCTGGTTGAGCTGTGTTTGCTTTAAAATATGCAATATGGAGACTCTCTGGAGATTCACAGCTTGCCGCACCCCCACCTCACATGGTGACACACTCTGAATGATGGAAGGTGGCAAAGATAACAAAATGGCAGCCACCAAGAGGTAAACACATTATACAGAAGAGTCATAATTTATAACTTTACAAAACTAAACTAAAAGTGTTTTCATTGTGCTAGATACAACATATTATTTTAAAGACTAAATTTCCCTTTAACCCAACTTTGTAACTTCAGTTTACGCAATGACTCAGTAAGCAGCTCCGTTCTTACATCCGAGTCTATTTACAGCAAGAAAAAAAATGACCTGATCTGGAACAGGAACATAAGCTACTGCAAGTCTATTCCCAGATTTTAAAGATCAAATCTATATCTTAGAGCTTGAGATGAAAAGAGACTGCACAAGTAAGAAATCTTGTAAAGTCAATATATCTAGAGAGCAACTAGGAAATATGTTATCTAGTAATAACTTACTAAATGTATTTCTGCGTTTGAATACAACATAAAATGTACTGGAATTTATTCACCTATTAGAAATATATATATATATTTTTTTATATTATTGTGTATCTGTTTTTACACTTACTATATGTTTGTTTTTCCCCTCTTTTGTTGTTTTGTCTTTACCAATCAAACAACATTCACATTTCCCTAATTGTCCCACATTTGCTCACTCAGGGCCTCATTCAATTGCGATTTGGCAAATTGAATTGGGCTCTATATAAGCACAGAGCATAATTTTTTACAGAAGTTTTTAGTTAGTGAAGACCTTGCGTTTGGATGTTCACTAACTAAAAACTGCTGTAATAAATATGCCCTGTGCTTATATAGACCCCTATTCAATTGGAAAAAATCTCAATTGAATGAGGCCCTCAGTCATCACTTCCAGCTGCACACTGTTGTGATAGACCTGGATCTCCTAACCAGTCAACAGAAAATCACTGATATACGCCCATCATGCATATTGCCATGTTCCATAAACTGCATGTTAAATCTGAGGTATTGCTGTATGTTAAAATGATGACCATTGTCAATCTCTGAAATCCTTTGCTGAATGTTTATACTCAAACAAGGAAAATGTGGCAAATTTGGAAATCATTGCTTGAGCAGTTGGGGCCATTGGGTGATCTGTGTATTCAAACAATTCTGATAAAATTGTATTTCTAAGACGTAGGGTTGGATGGTCCAACATCATCAAAATCAGTATCTGATATTGTGTCTCACTGACTCATCAATATTGCATTAAAATCAGTCATTGAAGTACCAAAATAAGCTATGCTGGTGGACTAAGGTAAACCATATATAAGCTGACTTCTTTTACTTGACATATAGTTTACCACTCTCTGCACTACAATGTTATATAAAACATAGTATAGCATCTGGAATACAGATCGCACGACTAATATTAAAAAAAGTAGGATGTCATAAACATTCATCAGTATGAAATAAGGACTATGCTAGTACTGACCTGGAAGAAAATCAGTACTTGGGGTATTCAGTGTCACACAGAGAAACTTAAATTCAATTCAAGTTTAAAAAAAATCATAATAACTTAATGGGCCACTGAATTGGGCTCAACTTTTAAATGGTAAATCCAATAAAATAAAATCTGTGGTTATGTCTGTGCATGTCCGCCTACATGCTGCTTCAGTCTTGAAGAGTAGGGGGCTTGTCCTTCAAGGCTACTGCAACCAATCTGGTCCCCCCAAGTGTATGGTAAGATTGTTGACAGGCAGCAAGTACCCTCCCATTAGACCCTTGACATCATCCCCAAGAGGCTGTTCCTCGTGACAAGCTCTCTATGTGAATCATTCCCTTAGAAGCACAACCAGTAGTAGATTAAAGCTAGACATTATATAGAACAAATATGTATCTCTTCCGGTTTCACTCTCTTATGTGAACTCTCTTCTCACCTCTGCCATCTGCCACTATATCCATTTGCCTCTACCTTCTCTCTCTATCTCTTTCTCTCTCCCTCTCCATACCACTCATCTCTATTTTCTCTCAAAATATTCACTTACTTTTATATTTTCTCTCCCCATACAATTACCACAACCCTTCTTCTGCTAAACTAAATAATGAATACTAAATAATGGTATCTATCACATATATAGTTGTGAGCATGCGGGATGTTGCTAACGTGAGCGAGCCCGCATGCCTCGGGAAGCGAGGGCCTCAGTTGCTGGCATGGAACGTGGAAGGCGCTCCTTGCCAGCAACTGCGGACCTCGCAAAATTTACGGACTTACGACAAACAAATGCGAGACGCGTTACGAACCATTACGACCTTGCAAAAATACGACCTTACCGCCCGAAACCCAAGCACATGAAAACATTAAAAACACAATAAATACACACAACAAATACATAAAAATCTTACCTACAGCAAGGGGAGGCAGCCAGGACCTCGAAAACTGAAGTTTCACCTCAATTTCACTAAAAATAAAAATCCCCTAAGCGAGAGAAAAAATGGCTGCCGAAAAAAACGAAAATGAGGTTACAGGACTCTAAAGACGCAAAACGCCACCAAACATCTAAGGATTTTCCAAAAAAGACGTACGAGATCCGAAAACAAGGATGCAACCCGCGTGACCCGAAAAACATTAGAAACACAATAAATACACACAACAAACACATAAAAAGCTTACCCACAGCAAGGTGGTGCACCCAGGACCTCTGCACGTGAAGTTACACCTCAATTTAAGTCCAAATTACAGAGTTTAGACACCCGAAAATTACCTAAGCGAGAGAAAAAATGGCCGTCGAACAAAACGAAAACGAGGCTAAAGGACCCTAAACACACAAAACACCACCAAACACCTACGGATTTTCTGAAAAAGTCGGACGACATCCGAAAACAAGGACGCAAAATCAGCCACAGCCGCGTACCACACATTAGGCGTCATTTTGAAAACTAACTTACACAATCCGGAAGTACACAGCTACCCTAACGGATTTGCCTCGTGCACGCAGCCTATTTACACTACACACTGCACACATTCATGACACTTACACAGCAGCTCCACAGCACTGATGCTGCAACAACATGAAAACAGATTGCCAGCTCTTCAACACAATGCTGCATATATTACTTCACAATAGCTAAAGTATATTAATCTCTATTTTATTAATTATTCATTCCCATACCAAAAAAAAAAACAATGCTGCTCATAGCACACAAACAACCAAGAGCCTCGCAATGAGCGCCAAAGGTGCTCTTTGCGAGCCGCGCCGAAGGATCTTGAAACACCAACAAAATTAATTTTGCACAAAAACAACATTACCTGCCTTATAATCTTATTGCATTCATTTTTTGACGGGCAAGTCGCTAGTAAACTAATAATAAACATGATGCCTTGTATTTACTAAGGAGACATTGAGTTCAAATTAGGCTAATTACAATTGGTCCATGTAGGTGTGGGGGACCCTTATAGGGACACAAGCTAGTGATTTATTTTACACCTAAATGATAGAATAATGCTTATCACACAATAAACTGATCTATTGTAGAGGAAGAAATCAATTCATTCCACATATTCTATATTTTCTGTGTTAAATACAGAGCTGTTTAATAGTAAGGGAATGTGTTGTATTCTGGAGTAAAAGAAGAGTTTGAACAGGTGCTACACTTGCCTGAAACATTTATCGCAAATGACGGATAGACCTCTCAGCGTGAAGTTAACTTTAAAACTGCCTTTAGCCATAAAAACCTACAACGCCGGGTCATTACTCATTTTTAAATGTAAAAAACTCAAGCTTTGGACACTGCATAGAGTTTAAAGGCACACTAGTATATCCAAAATGTATATTTCAAGATTAAAGATACATAGATTAACAATTAACAATGAATCTGCATATTACAGATAAGGGGAGAACTAATAATGTTGAACTTGATGGACTAAAAGTCTTTTTTCAACCTCAATTATTATGTAACTATGTAATAGATGTTTCTATGTAGATCTTGCAAGATATAGAGACTGCAATTGGCAACATCTCTAAGAAAAGTCATACTTGAATATCTAACACTTGAACATCCTAGATACATTCTGGTCTTTTACATTTTTTCCCTTTTGGAAATATATGAAACTACTGGTATCCATCAAGGACTTACCATTATTATTATCTTTAGTTTATTTAAGTAACCTAGATGTATGGTGAGCCATAAATCAGATCAACCTTGGGGAACAAGTATGTTAAGAAGAGCTACAAAGTGAACTTATATATGGTCTTGGCGTTTTTTAGTCAAGGTGTATCCTTGGTATGTAACAGGTTTAGTGTTGGAGGTTCTTTTGTGGAATCTAGGATTATCGATAAGGATATGATATTCTGAACACATGGGCTTTTAAGTATTGTTTCATTTTAAATTTGGACATTAATGAAATGTGAAAGTGCCAATGCCAGGGATGATTTAGGATTAGGAGAGTGCAAGGAGTTAGAAAAGAAACAAGGTTAGTTGAAGACTAAAGGTTGTATCAGCATGACAGGGCATTTTATTGGTAATAATGATTAATTTAGAGAGTCTGTGCAAATAATTGGAATATGTTCAAGAAGGGTTGTTGAGATGGTAGATCTTTAACCAGAAGCAGTGTATGGCTGCTAAGCAATAGCCCTGGGGAGTAGATGAAATGCTTGTGTTAATGATGGTGAGAAAAATAGTCATATGATTGAAATATTGCGGAACGAGAAGAATATTAATTTAAACATATCTATATCTAGATGGGATCCTTGAGCATAAATTTTTACATAAAGCAAGCCAACCTAGAGAAAAGAGTATGTTAGAAAGGCTTGCAAAGATAGCTTTAAGATTGTTGTGCTGTTTTGCAGTTAAGGTGGATCCCCGGTATGTAACAAGAATCAAAGTTTATGGGTTTAGTGTTGGAGATTTTTGGTGAATTGGGTATTAGGAATATGATAATCTGTATACATGTGCCTTTATCTTCCTTCTTAACATTTGGATGGTTGGAAAGACATTAATTAAATGTGAAAGTGAGAAGCGGGTTGATATTTAGGGAGTGCAAGGAGTTAGAGAACAAAAAAAGTTGGAAGAGTAGGGGTTGTATCAGCAAACTCAGGTGCTTGGAAGCCAAGGATGTGTAATTTGGAGAGACTACAAATAATTGCAAGGTGGTTGGGAGAGATTGTAAAGGGGGTTGTCCATTGGTAGTCATTTTCATTAATCTAGTTAAAAGAAAATAAGCAAGCATCATTGGTGAAAAGAGGCTTAACATGTATTTTTTTGTTTTAAATTGTATAGGTCTTGGTGAGATCGAAGATGTTTAAACAGTAGGAGTGTCTAGAATTAACAATGAATGCAAGGCAATAGTCTGGGGATATAGATGAAGTGGTTTTGGTAGGAAAATGGTTGTGTGAAGTAAATATAATACTATTGCAAACATATTCCTATCTATGTCTAGCTGGGGCCCTTGGCCATAAATTATACAAAAAGTTATGTTGTTAGTTCTATTTTATCTGTTTTCTGCCAATTTTAATGCTGAGTCTATAAGTCTACTAGGCCCTATCTACTTCCAAGGCCTACCAGAGGAGGCAGCCAGCTATAAAAAGAGAAATCTGTCTGGTAAAATTGTACAGAGCTTTTTAATTTTTTAGAGATGGTCCTGGGGTAACATCTGAGCTCAGGAAGCTGTGATAAAATAGGGCTGATTTTATTAACTTTAGCTTTTCATATGCAATAAATGCAAGATTTATTAACTTACAGTGCACCTTTAACCAATCTCTGAAAATGTTCTTCAGGGCTGTTGACACCACTGATTATCTATCACCCAAAACTTAACCAAAACAGTTTCCAGACTCTCCTGGACAAACAACCTACAGTAAATGCACTAATTAAGTTACCTTTTCTACTTCTATTCAAAACTATGTAAAATACATTTATTCGTCATCCTGCATTATCTGATTAATTGCAATTTATAATTAAACAATATATAAAGACAACATTTTAACTTTTAATATATTCATATATTAAGCAATTTCTTAATTGTTATTTTCCTGCAGTTTTTTTTAAAAACCTGCAATTTCAGTAAATTCTTCCTTCTATTTTTTTTTTTCAGTCAATGTCCTCTATATTTGTGTTTGACCTCAGTGAAAATCTGCTGTCATACTTTTAAAACCCTTATTTCACTTACAGTATATTGAAAGCCAGTTAATTGATCAATCAATAAATGTCACTAAAAACATCATCATTATAGTTGGTGCCTTGTCTGGATTGCTCAGTAAAATCAAACAAGAACTCAGCACCAGTATCTTACGCTATGGTAAAGTGAACACTTAAAAGCCTATTGCACTTCAGGAAAAAAAATCTAATGTTTGAGAAGTAGGTAAGACGTTAAAAACATTAGCAAGCTATGAACATATATCCATTTTTTTAGAGAAAAACTTAATTCTTGATAACATTTATCTATCAGTGAGGTCATGAAGAGGGGAAAGAGAGGGGGAATTTGAGCTTTTAGAATATGATATTTACCCTTTTCCTATAATTTCTCTGAAGCAGGCAGCTTGCAAGGATAACCTTAAGCCCAGCTCCTGTAGAAATGTAAATGATCTCGCACAGAACCAAACTTCACCAAATATTCACAGATGTTTCCATGGACGAGGATACTTCAAAATTATTTTGTCTAGCTTTATTAAATAATAGCTACTTGCACATCAAAAATGATGGGAATCAAATTCAAAGGCTGGGAATGCTGTACCTTCAGCGCTCATCGCGAGCCCCGCTCTGACCGCCTTTGGTGCTCATTGCGAGCCTCTCCCTCTGTCTACTGTACAGGCGTTGCGATCAGCCCCGCAATGAGCAGCTTTGACGCTGATTGCAGGCCTTGTTAACCTTCAATTTTTGTGCTTGGGAATGCCATGCGTCTCTTTCCGCCATCTCCCCCGTTCCTACCCTGTGTGTTTCTCCTCTGTGTGTCTGCTGAATGTTTGCGTGGCTTGCGCCGACTGTGTGTCTGGCGTTGTTCGTGTGTTACTGTCTTTGCCATCATGTATTTTCTAAGTCCTGCGTGCCTGGCGTTGTTTCGCCTCATTTTGAACCTGTTTCAGAATTTTTACGTTTTTTAAGCCGTTATTTTTTTCCTCGCTTAGTCGATTTTTGATCGACGAAAAACACCAAATATGGCTCAAATTTGCTTGCATCCTCACTCCCAGGCTTCCCGGCTCTACCCCTGTGCTGTGTGTGAGTGTGTTATTATATTTTTATTATTATTTTGCTGTTTTTTGGTGGTTTTCGACTTACGCAAACTGAAACAATTTTGCCGTTAAATTAGTAAGCTGCTTTCCTCGAGAACAGTGGCAAAGTGCTAAGTTTTTCAGCGGCTATCGACATGAGCGCCTTCTGTGCTCATGTGTATGCTGTTTTAAAGTCCTGCGGCGCTCATCTCGAGGCCTGCAAAGACTGAGCTTGCTAACTGAAAATATTTAGCAAACATCAGGGTGAGTTTGTAAATGTTTTTTTTTTTTTGTATTTTTTTCATGCAAGAAAATGTTTGCATACACTACTGATTCTCCTTTATCAGATGCATTCATAATCCAGGAAACTTAGATATGCCTTAAATTAATGAAGAACATGAAGTAATCTTTAGCCCTTTCTGAGCATGATGGGAAGACTGCTCTCATTGTGCTGTTATCAACTTTATTTAAGAAAGCAAGCTTCGAAGAGTTGTGATTGAGAAGTTTTTTTCTTCTCTTTTAGCTCTTTCTTTCTTGTTAATCCGCTTTTGTGGCTAGTTTAATGAGCTCCTGCTGTTCATGTAGAGAGTTCTGAATAAACGTATTATGTTTTATTTTTAAAAAATGCTGCAGAGTGTCTATTCCTGGTCACACAGTATGCAAAGATTGTATGTGGTTGAGCATCTATTCCTGGTCACACAGTATGCATAGCTTCCAATTTGTACACTGTGTTTTCAGGTCTACAGTGCAGAACACTATTATAGCCTTAATGTTTTATTTTCTACACCTAATAAGGCCACAGTGAATAATATTCTGTATTTTCCCTTTATATATTACAAGTTTCATTTAATTATTCTGTCTACCATACCTTTAAAAAAATTCCGGCATTTCTAAATCATTTAGAGAAAGGCCTATTATAAATGAGTTCTATAATAATGAAATAGTGCTGTCTTTGGGTAAATTAGCTAATGCATATATATCACATATATAGTTGTGAGCGTACGGGTCGTTGCTCACGCTTGCGGGCTCGCGTAGCGAGCCCGCGGCCCTCGCGCAGCGAGCCGCGGCCCTAGCATAGCGAGGTCACTGGGCAAGGGCCTCAGTTGCTGGCATGGAGCGCCGAAGGCGCTCCATGCCAGCAACTGAGGCCCCTTGCGAAGCGAGGGCCTCAGTTGCTGGCGAGGTCACTGGGCACGGGCCTCAGTTGCTGGCATGGAGCGCCGAAGGCGCTCCATGTCAGCAACTGAGGCCCCTCGCGAAGCGAGGGCCTCAGTTGCTGGCGAGGTCACTGGGCAAGGGCCTCAGTTGCTGGCATGGAGCGCCGAAGGCGCTCCATGCCAGCAACTGAGGCCCCTCGCGAAGCGAGGGACTCAGTTGCTGGCGAGGTCACTGGGCAAGGGCCTCAAACCCTCGCAAAATTCACGTCGCTACTCAAAAAACACGACACACAAATTACGACACTCGCTAAATTTTACGAGGAACGCAAACAACGTACGAAACACGTTACCACACATTACGACCTCGCAAACATCGGACGCAACACGCCGACATACAAACATTTAAAACACAATACATACACACAGCACATACATAAAAACCTTACCTACACCAAGAGGGAGCACCCAGGACCTCAAAAATGCAACTTACACCTCGATTTTACTCGAAATAAAACAGTTTAGAGACTAAAAAAAAATCTAAGCGAGAGAAAAAATGGCCGCCGAACAAAACGAAAACGAGGCTACAGCACTCTAAACTCGCAAAACACCACAAAACACCTACGGATATTCCGATACAGACCTATACCACACATTACTCGCCATTTTACACCAATGCAGAAGTACACGACTACGCTAACGGTTTGGTCTCGCGCACGCACAGTGTTACACTGCACACATTCAGCACGCTTACACAGCAGCTCCACACCACTAATGCTGCAGCAACATCAACACAGATTGCCAGCTCTTCATCACAATGCTTCAAAATAGGTACACTATATTCATTTACTAATTTAGCTACCTTACAATTTCATTGCCGTCATTTTTTGACGGGCAATTCGCTAGTCCTCCTATAAATGTGAGCACAAGTTGTACAAATGGTTTGGATCCTGAGGGGTCTTACTTACATGCATCTGTCCATAATTCCTAGGTTGCAGTTGAAACATTTTATTTCATATGATTTTGAGCTTGAAACAGTTTAACTGTTGTATTTTAGGCATGTAGCTGTACCCATGGCTGGATTTCTCAATTAGGCAAACTAGGCAGTTGCCCAGGGGAAGGGAAAATGTTTCTTGGCATAAAAAAAAGGAAATACTGCAGTTCACAGATTCGTCACTAGGGAGACTAGAGGGTTACAAGAGGGAGGAAGCTGATGTGCCTAGGGGCGCCAGAGATGTAAATGCTTTGGACCCTTAAGTGTATTATTAAAATAAATAGTTTAAGAGGTTGAAAAATTCTATCTCCTATCTGAACGTTTGTAAATTGAAATCTCATCAGTCGCCCCTTTTTATTTTTTAATAATATGTTTTATTTAGTTCACAGGATAAAACAGCCAACATATATAAATTGTAGGAGGTGGATATAAAACAACTATGAGTCATGTAGTGCATTTACAGTCTCTGTGATGCAAGTGGTGGAAATCGTAAAACAATGAATAAATATACCAGGGGAATGTGACAACCAATGCACTACAAAGCCTATATCTGTCCAATTCTACCTGCTTATTGGCTGTGACATCAAGCTTTCATCCTCATTAGCTATGCAGCTAATTGTAAGAGGGCTTCAAGGGTTATACTAGCAATAACTGTCAAGACTGTTTAATTAAATTATTTCTTGACCAAATGGCAATCTCATTTTTATTGCTGAATAGATTGTAGACTTTTAGAATACTCCACTAGTAAATAAGTTGTTACCCCTCCACTCTTGATAAGCACCCCCACCTGTAATACTAATGGAAATGTTATTCAGACTAAGTAAGTAGTGTCAGGCTTCGATCCTTTGCAGATAAACTTCTACATTACATGTATGGATCACGCAATATGTCTAGTCACTGGTAATCTTGTCAAAGATGCTAGTAGTGCATTTAACATCTGGTGTACAGATTGTTAGATGAGGTCCGTAATTGCCTTTCACTGCTTAGAGGTGATCGCAAGTATTGATCGCAATATTGACTTTTCTGTTGTGCTAATGGATGTGTTTTTGTATTGGAGGCTTCTACAGTATTTTCATTTGACCTGATGCCCATGCATGATATTGGCTTATTGTCTTATCTTGTCTCACTGTCACCTGTGAGACTAATTAACTATACATTATGTACCTGTTAAAAACTGTCATTAATTGGAATTAGAAGACCAAGGGATGGGATTAGGAGAATTAAGGGGATCCCACAATCCCCATTTATTACAGCATACTAATTTCCATATAGGCTGGTAACTCAGGATACAATCATTACAATTATTCAAAAGCAGTGCCATTGTACAGTACATAAAAATGCTTTAACTTTTTAAAGTACCTAAATAAAAATATTTATAAATATAGTTTTTCAAATGTAATTTTTCAATTGTAAATACTTCTATACTTCTCCTTCCTAGAAGTGAATTTCAATAAGTACTGATATTTTGAAAAATAATTATTTTTCTTATGACATATCCTGAAATACTTAATCTCAGTCACGGATCCGTATTGTATTGTTTTGTTAAGTTTTCTAATTTTTTTTTGTTCGACTGTGTATGATTTTGATGTTTTGATATTTGGATTTTAATTGTAAACTTTGAAATAAAAAAAAAAAATGTAAATACTTCTATAGAAGGTCTCTAGGGGTACAAAATTCTGATGTGTGAAAAATATTTTTATTGTCTTAAACTCTTTAACATCATAATATAATTGGAATTTGCAAAGGAATAACTAGGACATGCTGGTTAATGGAAAATTAGCCTCTTTAGAGTATTTAATCAAAAAGTATAATCTAGAAAGTAAGGATTGGTTGCACTATGAGAGTCTAAAAATATCCCTAAAAGGTTTTAATAAAACTCTGAAGTTCAGAGAAAATTATCCCCGTTTGAAGAAATGAATAAGTCTACTCAGTGTAAAAAATTAATTACTAAATGTCACAACATTATAAAAAATAGTAAAGAGGAAAATAAAACTATAAATATGTAAACATGGACAAAAGCATTTAGAACAACCAATAAGTTTCTCAAAAACGTGTCGTATAGAGAAATATATTTCAAGCTTATTAATCGTTGGTATTGGACCGCGAATAAAGTCATATTTCAGACACATTAGAACAACAAAACTGCTGGAGAAAGTGTGGTCAAAAAGGCTCTATAAAGCACATTTGGTGGGATTGCCTTAAGATGTGACATTTTTGGAAAGAATGTTTTAATTACATCTCAGCAATTGTGGGGAAAACTATTATTCCATCTCCACGGGGTGTATACTACACATTTTTTCTTCGGAAACAAAATCTGAAGCTTTGGCCATAATAATTCAAACGATAATGAAAGCTAAATGGCTCATTGCCTCAAACTGTAAGTCGGAGAAAATCCCCTCTTGGAGAGAAATATAATTTATTTTTACTAGAAATAGAGATTTTGAAAAAGAGTTTGTAAGTACAGATTTGATATACAAATATACAACTAAATGGACTCTTTCGGATCCATTTGTGACTTTGAATCATATAAAATAATTGCAGCTGAAGTTTGGTCTAGGTCTTCTCTTATCCTCCTTATAAAGATATAGATCTGTAGAAAGTGGAGTACCTCCCTCTGTTTTTTTTTGTTCTCTTTTTTTTTCTCCCTGTTTTGATTCTTTTTCTCTTTGTTATGTTTTGTTGGTGTTTGGTCTATTATTCTTTTTGAAGAAATTAATGAAAATTTATGAGGGGTTAAGTAAATGAATGAAAAGAGATAAGAGGCTGTAAGGTTAAAATAGCAAAAACTCACTGCACCCTTGCATACAATGTTGTAATTTGTTGTAATGAAGAAATGGATATACTGTAAAGTATTAATGTATGTAAATATAATGTACATTTTCTCTGTGTGTATGTTTATTTATCTGAAAAACTAAAATAAAAAATAATAGGAATTATATATTTTTTCAATTTTACGGTTAAGAATATTACATGGATAAGTGCATCTAAAATGCCCAACAACATAAAAAATATACCTCAATTAATCATAATCTACACTTATGCGATAAGTATAAAAATGCATATGAAATGACAACCCACAGTCTGCCGTAATAACAATGGCTCATAATAAAGATTTTGGCCCACGGTTGGGAATTAGTCCCTTTTTAAGATGACAAGAAACGGGTGTTTCATGCTTATTTCATATACCGTAAATGGTGAAATAATTAAGGAGTCAAAACACATTAATATTGACACGACTGACAAAAAAATAAATACAAACATATCTATGTTGTTTTCTTTTATGTTTGTGTATTATTTTTTATTTATAATTATGATATTTATGCATCAAAACAATACAAAACAAATTAATGTAATATAAGTTTAAAAAAATGATTTAGGGTTACATTTTGTAAAATGTATTATTATCATTTTTATACTAACAATTTTAATGACTAAATAATTAATAAAAAGTCTAGGGTCCCTATTCAATTGAGCAATTGTTGCTTAATGTAGTCCGTAAACTAATTTACTATTCAGTTGGAGTCTTTTAGCTACCCGCAAACGATCTACGGTTAGAAGCTGAAAATCCCTGCGGTTGTCAAAATAATGAATTGCACAACAGTCTCAAGCTTGCAAATCTGCAATCAAAATTTGATTTTTTTGTTATGTTTCATTTAGGTGTCATAGCAATCACAGGAATTAATGAGTTAATACATATCAGGCCACCCACATGGACTAGAACAGTATCGCCATTCATTTTTAATATTTTGTACATTGACGGATTGCGAGTCTGATCTAATATCGGACTTCTAAACGCTAATTGATTCAGGTGTAACCTCCATGTTTTACTGACGTAATGATGACAGTCTTATTGACTTTTGGCTGTTTCTAAATTAGTAGTTACAGTCTTGCTTAATTGATCATGATCACGCTCTGAAGTGCTACTTATGATTGCATGGTTTACGGTTTCGGCGTTCAGCCTGTAAATTGTGGGCTTGTTCAATTGAATCACTCTGTAATTGTAGCAAATTTCAAACTTGCAGACATACGGCCTGTATAACGTAATCTGCGGGCTTGCAATTGAATAAGACTCTAACAGCCTTATTAAATTGCGAGTCGGCCAATTGAATAGGGCTCTATATAAGCACAGAGCATATTTCTTTACAGAAGTTTTTAGTTAGTGAAGACCTTGCTTTTGGATAGAAGTTCACTAACTAAGAACTTCTGTAAAAAAATATGCTCTGTGCTTATATAGAGCCCTATTCAATTGGCCGAATGGTATATATAAATAGTTCCTCTCTCATTAGATCATATGTGTCCTTATTTGTTAAAATATTTAAATAACTATTTATCAAATATTCTGAGCTCAGGTTACATGTTAAAATATCTTGTGGTGTTCCATTAACTTTACATCAGAGCCCAAGAAACAACAAAAGAGTCCATGTACTGTTGATACTTTCACATTTCATATCAAGGTGTATTAATATATAAAGTCTCACACAGTTTAATAGCACTAGGAAAATACCAGAGCTTTAGAAATAAAGGATAGCAATTGTCAGTATGGGTACCCGATTTGCTGGGCAGGCCTCGGAGAAGATCCAAGGATGGGCCTGTGGAGTTGTGCCCACTCATGACACACAAATTGAGTGGACTACAGGGTAGACCTAGTAGGTCCATCTGCACCTGTACAGGATTTATCAATTCCAAGTCCTTCTGTGTGCCTGTGACATGGAGGGTCCTGACAGGTGTGATTTTAATGTTTATTTGGTGCTTACCTTGCTTCATGGTACTATAACGTTTGAGGATGGAATAATTTGTGTGTAAAATGGGTCAGATACATTAAGCTTGTTCAGTTTTCAAAGAAAAAATTCAATGGTCAACACATCAAACAAACAATATGCAGTGCCCTACAATTTATAAAGAGATGCTGGTGTAGTATAGCGTTAATATTAACTCTCTTCTCCTACCTTCCAAATGGACTTCAACTGACTTCCCATATAGATAACTCGGCTCTTAGATTCTTCTTGCTATTTACCATCATCTTAATCTAGCACTTAGAAGCATGCATATATCATTAAGTCAAGCTCTGTTGAGGATGAACTATTCCATTCATACCGTACATATTTATTTATTTGTGTATATCTATTATTCATATTGTATACTAATTACACCAGGGATAAACAACTCTAAAAGTGCTCTTCAGGTTGAAATAAACACATAGCACATCACACTCATTTGCATTGTCTCTGGACATATATAATTTGATCCATAGGAAGAGTAAGAACGTCTCCATTTGTCTGTCACTGAGAAAATGAAGTCCTTCCTGATGCCGAAAAACAAAAAGCAGATTAAATCCAAAAAAACTACCTTCCTTATGCCCCCTATATTAACTGGCAAGGAAGCTCTAAAGGCAGCAGCACCATTGGGCATTAACATGGAACAACTTTACACTTTATTTATAGACAAACAAATGAGCTGTATGGGCTAGGTGACTGGCTGATACTTGCCCTGAAATTTGCTCATTTTAATCTACAGTTTGTAACCTGATTAAAGCCTTGACATTTTGTTTTTGAACAACTGGAAATATTGAGAAAAAGTGGAGATCCCAATTTGCCAACACAATGTACACAGTGGCAGTTATGCCTTCTATCATTGTGTATGTTAATTGGGGTATGCTATACCTACCAAGCAACTTTTTAGTTTAATTTTAAAATGTTATAGCTGTTTAATAATCCTTTTTCTTTGCAGATGATACAGCTGCCTTTCTCTTACTTGAAAGCATGTTCTTGCTTTGTATTTTAATTTCTTGTGATGGACGTTTTCTAAATTCCCTAGAAAATTGATATAACTGCATGTAATAATTGCAGGAACAAATGCAGCTGGCTTTATTATAAAAGTAAAGTTGTATTGAATTAGAACATGTGCCTCCCAACTTCAGGAGAACTCTAGTGTATTAAATACCACATGAAAAAAAACATCCACGTGAAAAAAAACATCCATACGTTGCTTGACCATAGTGCTGAATATTTCAAGTAGTGCTTCTTTAATAAAAGGCAAGAAGAAAAAGGGGTAAGTGTATGGCTACCCTGAGGCTTCATTGAGCCAATCCTTTAGGTAGATAGAATGGGCAGACAAGATTGGCATTTTAGGTCATTATTATTATTATATTTATTTATAAAGCGCCAACATGTTCCGTAGAGCTGTACAAGGATTGAGTACATGGCAAAAACAAAATTAACACCTTATAAAGAATGGAGGGCCTTGTTTTTGAGCCTGGAATCAGATGTACATAAAGATTGTTTCCAAGGCACTGACACATGATTGAAAACTCGCAACCTTACAATCTAAGGGTTTAGGTGGGATACAAGAGGGTGACAAATGCAAGATGGCGGTGTGAAAGCAATTTGTTTAGTCAAGTGGAGGTGTCTGTGTGTTGTACTGTAGATTGTGGGTGTGTTATTAGGCTGTGGAGTGTGCAGTTGTGCATGTTAAGGCTGAAGGTGATAAGATTTTTTAAACAGGTGTGTTTTTAGTGATCTTAGTGAAGGTTTTGAGGCAGGAAGATAGTCTAATGGAGCGGGGCAAGGAGTTCCAGATGGTAGGGTCAGCAGAAGAAAAATCTTGAATGCGGGAGTGAGAGGAGATGTTGAGAGAGGAGGAAAAAAGAAGGTCATTATCAGAACGAAGGGGGCAGTTGGGATAGTATTTTGAAACAAGAGCAGCGATATAAGGGGGTGCACTGTTGAGGGCTTAATATGATAGGGTCATGATTTTAAATTTGATTCTGGAGGCTATGGGAAGCCAATGGAGTTATTGACAGAGAGGTGCTGCAGACACTGAGTGTTGAGTATGGAAGATGAGTCTAGCGGAGGGATCATAATGGATTGCAGTGGAGACAGACGAGAGATGGGGAGGCCAGTAAGGAGTGACCTGAAGTAGTCGAGTCGAGATATGATGAGAGAGTGTATTAGAATTTTAGCTGTGTCTTGTGTAAGATAGTGACAAATTTTGGAAATGTTTTTTAGGTGAAACTGACAAGATTTTGTTATTGATTGTATGTGAGGAATACAAGAGAGGGCGGGATCCAGTAGAACCCCAAGACAACGGGCCTGGGAGGTGGGAGTGATGATGGTGTTGTCAACAGTGAGAGATAATTGATTAGTGGAAGCTGTAGTAGAGGGTGGAAAGATAAGGAGTTCAGTCTTAGACATGTTGAGTTTGAATTGATGGGCGGACAGTTGGAAACTTGAGCTAAAAGAGAGGCGTATAGATCGGGAGCAGAGAGGTAGATTTAAGTGTCATCTGCATAAAGATCATACTGAAATCCAAAGGATTTTATAAGGGTACCAAGGTGCAGATGGAGAAGAGGAGACAGAGGGAGAGGTGAAGAAGAGGAACCAGAGAAGGAGACACTAAATGTTCTTATCTGTCATCAAATATATGCTTCTATGGCAAGACGTTAGGCACCATTTTTCTGCCATCTACAGAGCAAGGATATGTTGATTCCAGCCTCATACTACTTTGGTTAAGTTCACTGATAATCCGACTCTGCCAACATGCAATTTGGATTTTTCCCTTTTTGCTTTGGATGTAAAATGATTTAAATATAACATGATGACCATCTATGAAAAAGGTTAACAAACTATACATTAGTGTCATAAAGATAAATTCACCAAACATTTGTAGGATGATAAAGGGAAGTGCCTATGAAGATTAGTGAATGTAGGGGACAACATATAAGATATTAGCGTCTTTTTTTGTAGTGAACTTTAAGCTGGTTGGATACATTTTTACAGATTTGCTGTTAATTTAGCAAATTACAATTATGGATGCTGTGCACTTACATGAATCTAAAAAAAAAAGGCAAGCTTAAAATGATTAGCCCAATTAAATAGAATAGTAAAGAATGAATAATAAATTAGAATATTAAAATATGGTGCTGCTAGGAACCTTAGCATAATTCACTTTTGCAGTAATTAAGTAAAAGTCCACCAGGAGACTCGGAGAATAGCAACTTGTGGATTTAATTAAAGATAAAAACCAAACTGATTTTCATTCCAATACAGAAATGATCATTATAAAGAAACTATTTAATGTTACAATGTTACCTCACTCACAAGGTCAACTATTAGGCACTGTGAGGTGTTAATATCATACCTTATACTTTCAAATTGTTTAATGTCTCCTTTTAAACAAGAAATGACAAACGTTTATACAAATGACCAAAGTAATAAAACATAACTTCTTGTCAGAATCTGAACTGTTATCTCTATCATATTGGTAGTTACTTAAACTTTTAATTATTTTATCAGTAATGCACTGCTCTGGGAGAGTAAAGCAATGGTTGTTGAGATATTATTATCTGAAATTAAAATACACTTTTCTTCTAATAATTTTTCACACAATATTATATGTAATGTTCCACTCGGATGACCCAGCTTTCAATAAAGCTCAGTAAAAAAGTTTTAAAAAATATTTTAAGAGAGGTCACACTACGAACTTAGATGGTGAAAGGTATAGGACGCATTTGAGGGTATAGGCCCTATGCTAATCGGGCAGTGTAAACTGTGGTATAGCTGTAAATCCGCTTCCGGGAGCTATTTTCCTTATGTTACACATCTATTATATCTTTAGCTCCTCCACATCCATACATCCTTCCTTCTTTTAAAGAGATTTTAGTGTGGGACGTACCCAAACCAAGCTTTACGGATGAGGAATGAAAGCCAATAGGAAATGAGAATATCATCATTATTATAATGAGTAAAATCAAGTGCTGTAACCGCAGCAAAGAACCGTAATATATATATATATATATATATATATATATATATATATATACTTGTTTTAGACACAGATGTACTATTTATTTACTGTACTACTGTACGGTGGAGAGCTTCTATCGCTCTTTTGCCCACCAAGATTGTTGTGGTGAACTACCCACTCATAAGTTCCACAACACAACACAGCTGTCCATGGGTAGTATTCCCCACTTGTGTATATTCCAACCTTGGCTTTGCATAAAAGCTGTGTAATGCAGCGGGCATAAGCTTAAAGGAAGCCATGTTTAAAATGGTCTATGGATTGAAGAACGAGGCATTTGTGGGCACATTTGCATGTCCCTGCTCAGCTTCCCAGAATGCAGTGTAATAACTGTATTTCTCGGAATTCTGAGCTGAGAGCAGGTTTTTTAACTTGTTTTAGACATTCAAATGTGAAGACAAATGTACTATTTATTTGCTATATATGTCTTGGAGGGACAGTCCCTTTTTATGATAAAATCTGTCTTGTATCCATTCTTACAGCGTATGCCTGTTTTGTGTTTGTTTTATCCTCAAAATTCAATAAAAAATATTAAAAGTGAAGTCACCTGTATTTGAATCTGCAATCTCTTGTACTTCAAGTATATGTTCTACCAGTCTGCTATCAGTTCAAATGGCTTAGGTTGAGTGTAAAACTGTACAGCAATAATAATATCACTGAAACCCGCAAAAATTCATGTTCCTCCTTTGCCATTTAAAATTTTGGAAATAGATTTAAAGGAATGAATTGACCTTATTGCCAAAGTAGTAGTGGAAAATATAGTAATTAAATCTAAAGTTGCTTGCAGCAGGTATAGTGTATGGCTATGCTAAGCATAGGACAAAGCCAAGGGCTAAATAAAGCTTTAGGGTCAAAGCAGACTAAAAAATCAGTTAGTACTCATTCTATGTCAAATTCTGTGTTTCAATTAAAATACACAATAGTATATCAAAGTTATTCAGTTTGGGGAAATACATCAATTCTGTTTAAAACAAAACTTGGAAAGATATATATTAATTGCAAAGGTTATTTGGTTTATATGGTGCAACTGAATATTTCTGCCCTCATGTTCTCAACCTTCCTTATTAAAGGGACACAATCACAGGAAAACCAAAAGCATAGCAAACCCATTTTCAAAAGATCTCAAATAAAACTTTTGCTGTACCTGAATTCTATTGCTAAAAAATGCTGTATTTGTTTGTATGAAGGCAGCCATCTTGAGTTTTCTCACCCCAGGGGGGCGCCCATCAAAGCTAAAAATGATAATAAAAATGTCCCTTTTAGCTATAGTCCACCCAATACCATCATGAAAAAGGTGTTACCTTCGCCCAAACATGTCACTCATGCAAATGCTGTTGAGGTGCTGCGGGGGCAGAGCCGCACATTTGCATATTGAGCCGCAGTATGACATCATCGATCTGTATTTCAAATGCTTTTATCTTCACAACGGAAGGTATTTGGAACAGTATAGTTACACAATAGTGTAACGTGGGAAATATATAAAGTCGGGCATGGAGTGTTACTATTTTACAGAATACAAGTAATTCTGCAATTTGGAAAGCTCTATTAATAAAAAAAAACTGCTATTCCTCTCGTACAAGTATCTGGTTCAAAGATATGAGCTGTTATAAATCTGGTTGCTGCTCTTACAACTCTTTAGGTAAAAAAATAAACTACTAGTTTCTCCCGTAAAATGCTGAGTAAACAACTGAGAATTTTTTATGTAAACTATAAAATATAATATGGCTCTGTTGGGCAAATTATGGAGAGGCCCCAGCTCTGAGCATCTGTGAAAATTTGAAGTGCTGTCAACTTAAACCAAATATTACCAAGGGCACTGAACAAAATGAAAAACTTATTGAAAAATTTGCACAAAAAATATAAACACATGAGAGGAAAGTGCTGCTGTGCACGTAGTAAAGGTCTGTCAATGTCGAGCATAAGAAAGTAGATAGAAGTAGGCTTTTTAAAAATTCTAATTAATATTCACTTCCTAATGGGTGATGTATCAGTTTACCATGTAATGAGTCTAATTAGGACCATTTAATGATCGTTCAGATAACTTCATTAGCAAGGATTTTAACTACACTCTATTCCAAAGCTTCACATTAAAAGGGACCCATTAAAGAACAGACTCGGTAGAAATGCGAAGACAAGATAAAAACAAGCTGTTTCATATCCAAAAACAAAACGATTTTGCTTAGAAAAGTTATCTGACTGCAATAACATCATTACATTTACTTATATAGACATTATTGGGCCAATATGAATATTGAAGTTACTATAATTAAACATGTTCAATACGGGAACAAAATAATAAAAATGTAGATTATAGGGCATGTTTTTATGCAAGAAAATATGTTTTAAGGTCTAAAAAGTGAAACTTTACTGAACGTTCATCCTTCCATTGTTTCTCTTCTTCTCTATGTGCAGTAAAGCTATTTACCAGGAGAAGTAGGTAAAGTAGATGAACCCTTTAAAATGCCATTTTAAGCTTACAGAATTCACAAACGGGAAAATTATAGCAGTGGAGAAGTAACATACTACATCTCCCATAATTATCTATAGAGCGCAACTCAAGGAATAATCTGCAGCCAGCCAGAAAAGAATGATATGTAGACTGTACACACAGCCTACAAAACTCTCAGACTTTAGCTTCCTGCCATGATATTTCATAGAAATAAACCTATGAAGCACAAGGCCAATCTTAAAGGGTCACCTACTATCGCCAGTGGTGGAACTACTTTTGGTGAAGCAGGTGTAAAGAACCTCTACTACTGGCAAGAAAGTTGGGAATCTTAATTTATTAGTTGAGAATGGCAGATAATCAGTTTATAGAAAGGTAATCCGATCGTCTACATATATGTTTTACTTTTTCTTGACCAAAGGGGTGGATAAAGGGCCCCAAATAAGTTAATTCACTAGCATTGTCACTGACTATAGCCATTATATCTACCTAAAATCTTGTTTTAGCTCATCCTTAGGGTAGCCTTCCTCAAACTATTTTACTGTGTTTCTCCGTACTACTTTTGAAGACTCTTCCACTTGTCTGCTATCATTTTTGTGAAGTATATGATATTTGTGATGAGTCTCATCATGGGACCCTAAGCGTTTTCAGAACTGAATTACTTTATGCATTTTAAAACAAATTAGTAACATAACGTGATACTTCTATAAAGTTACAAAATAAACTGACTGCAATAACTGGGCATGGTAAAGTTATGTAAAGTACTTTAATTATCGCTAGAGATTCCTCAGACTGTATTCACCTTTTCGTACTTTGCCATCGTAATGAGACAAGGTGTTGATAGACTGCAAAATGCCTTGCCTTTGTAAAAAGCGCAATTATGAGATCCTCATTTAATCAGTGTTAAGGCTTCGGCAAAGTGAGCTTCTTTCCCTTCCTGCTCAGTGGTGCGTTAACTATGCTGTGCCGCGGCTCCTATAGACTGATCCCACCAACCTTGGCTTTCTGTATTTCAAAATGGGATTCATGACTAGCATTTTTATTAACTTTGCTTTTGTGCTTGTGAAAGTAGACGGCAATGTCATAGTAATCTTCCATTATCTTGCAGCAAGTTTTGTAAATTCACTCAGTACTCATAAATAAGTCAGCTAAAGGAATAAAGCAAAGTAAGGCGTAAATTATTGTATTTGTAGGAAAATAAAAGAAAATATTTTGCAGAAAGTTAACTTAGAACTTTGGGTAAAGAATAAGCACCTATAGTTGTAAGAAATTATTAATGCAAGTCTATATATGAAAGAAATCAAATTATATCTACATGTATATGAATCTATTAGATAGATAGATAAATAGATAGTAACAGTGATATACTGTAGTATAAAGTTATATCAATGTTAACATTTATCCATCTTCATGATGTTAGATGGATGGATGGATAGATAGATAGATAGAGAGATAGATAGATAGATAGATAGATAGATAGATAGATAGAAAGATAGATAAATAGAGAGATAGATAGTTGGATAGTTGGATAGATAGATAGTTGATAGAGAGATAGATATATAGTTAGATATATAGATAGATGGATAGATGATGGATAGATGGATAGATGGATGGATAGATAGTTGATTGATAGATAGATAGATAGATAGATAGATAGATAGATAGTTGGATAGATATATAGATAGATGGATAGATGATGGATAGATAGTTGATTGATAGATAGATAGATAGATAGATAGATAGTTGGATAGATATATATATAGATAGATAGATAGATATATAGATAGATAGATAGATAGATAGATAGATAGATAGTTGGATAGATATATAGATAGATAGATAGATATATATATAGATAGATAGATAGATAGTTGGATAGATATATAGATAGATAGATAGATAGATAGATAGATAGATAGATAGATAGATAGATAGATAGACTTATACACATACATGCATTAAGGTTTAACAATAAGAATGTTTTCAACACCTTTACTGGAGCTGGAAACCATAATAATAAAATATTAGAAATTAAGTACTTGACTTAGCTGTATTTTTACATGATGACTTCCCCCATTAAAAGCTAAGAAATCCTTAAACTTGTGCATGCTGTCATATAATTAAGTATATATCTGTTTATCAATTATATTACTTTTCTAGCCAAATCTGGAACTACTATTTCTACTGTAACATTTAAAAAGGTCAGAGTGCATTATTTATGAAGATGAAGATAAAAAATCATTAACTGCAAAATGGTGGACAAGGTTTATATGTAGCCAGCTTATACTGTGAGACAGAATTAAAATAAATATTATAAAAACAATATAACTATTCTATTTTGTTAAAACAGTTGCATGTGAAATGTCGAAATGTGCTGATTTTTTTATAAAGGATTTAGTAGATATAGTGCTTTTCAAACATATTCAGGCATGCCATACTTTTAGGACTACACAGGTATTACCAGAACTCATAGACACCAATATGGCTCCCATGTAATCTCACAACTACTCTATTTTATCACAACATTTCTCTCAAAATCAAGTTTCCCAGGAACCAAAATGGTCTCCTCAACACAACAATTCTACTTTGAACTTCATAACTCCTGTCCAGGAGCCTCTCATTTAAGGATACATCAAATATTTCCATTTAAAACAACTATTTGGCACAATTTGTCATTAGAACCCATCAGACAAAAAAGAACCTCAGTACACAATTTTTGTAGCATTAATGTGTAGTCATCTATATTTTTGTGTATATGAGTAACTCTGCCAGAGGAGTAACATCAAAGACACAACAAAAAGGAAGTTACTACAGATCCATTGGTGGGTGGCTGCTGCCACTCATAGTGTTAAACGCCCACGCATGAGCCAAGAAGGTAAGTTACAATAGTAGAAATTACTTTTTTTTTTAATGATGTGCAAAATCTTTAGTTCCCCTTCTGGATCACTACCTTGTTGTGAAGCTGTGAGCTAGGGCATGTAGGGTCATCCAAGATGGGCATGTCATAGCAGATAGGTTAGACACATTGTGGTCTACTGGAGAAAGACCTGACAACCTCCACCAGTATATTTGCCATGAAAACCTTATGGATGATCTCACCAAGACACATGATGTTTATTTTCTAGTCAAGTTTAATACCAAAATTATAATTTGGAGATGTTGTACAAAAAATAGTTTGCCTGATATTTATTTATTATGTTAATTTTCATTTCTGTAAGCAAAAGCTACCATGTTAGTCAGGTTGGATGGGAATGACAAAAGTAGTTATTTTAATACTATTCTATGCTGATTATTGATTGAGTTTATATATTGCAATCATTTTATCTACAGCAAAATTACATGAACAATAAAAAATAACTTTGAACTTGCTAGGCATTAAAAGTAAAAAAAATATATATAATAAGCAAACTTCTTATATGATGTTTACCAAAGGCACATTGTTAAGTAGGTACTATATACCCTAATCCCCTTCTGGATTGCTACCTTGTGGTGGTGAATGGGCTTGTGTATTTTAATGATGCTGTGAGCTAAACCATGTATGGTTGCCCAATATGGGCAGGTCATAGCAGAGAGGTAAGACACACAGTCCACTGGAGAAGGAACTGGCAACCCACTCTAGTATATTTGCAATGAAAACCATATAGATAAGCATAACCAGAAACACAGACAGATGTGCCTGGCGTGATGCATACATATGGTCACCGAGAGTCAGACACAACTGAAGGACTGAACAACAATATACAGTAAAAACATTGATATACTAAAGGGAAAAGTGTAGGAACTCTTGAAAAACCTCTCCAAGCCCACGCACCCCCTAATAAATAAGGCACAGTGAAATATCTAATGTATAAAATCATCAATAAACCTATATCTGTGTGTCAAAACTGATGACATATTTAGCATCCTCTTTTCATGGTATGTTTTAGTTTGGATGTGTCATCCTTGCATATAATTATTGGATTTTACTAGAAAACTTATAAAATAATCTACATATCAGTATTCTACATAATCAGCTGTAAATAAGCCATAATTTCATATAATAGAAACAAACCACCAATCTTAAAAATGTAAGTTGATTTTATACAAAAATAGCATTAATCCAACAATGTACAGTAAGGGTAGTCAATTGGTGGGTCTGGATCCAAATGAAAGTCCTCCAGCTGCTTCTCCACAGAATTATTAAATGTATCAAATGTCTCAACCAGGGGAGTAGGAACTGGGGGGGGGGGGGGGGGGACTGGGGGGGACTGGGGACAACCCCCCCCCCCCCAGATAAAATGAAAAAGGGACACAAAAAAAAACAAAATTACACTTAATCAAGCATAACCTGATTTGGCCACTAGAGGGCTTTGAAGCAATATGTCTTTCCCATGAAAGTTTTGGCCAATAATTTATATTATATATATATATATATATATATATATACATACATACATACACATAATAACTTGGCATGTAGACAAGAGTGCGCCAGCGGTATATCCGCCCCTACTTCCTGTCCTGGAAGTAGAGTTGAATTATCCCCCCCCCCCCCCAGATTTTCATTTTCTTCTTTTCGTCTCCATTAATTTGTAAACTTCCTTCCTGCACCATTCTGCATGTCATTATATTAAAAATATTTGTATGCGTATCCATTCAAAATATTAATTTCAGACCTTGAGCTCATTTTCATAAAGACATTTAGACCTTGATACGTTTTGTAAGAAATGAATGAATCAGGCCTGGTGGACAAAGTATGAAAATACTAACCAGTTGAATAGGATATATACATTACTGCGTAGCATTGTTTCTACCCATTACATGGCTTTACCAACAACTTCTAATTATAATATGGCAGTATTGTCTATCTGAATCCTATCCAGCTGAGAAGATTAGCATACATCACATATACTGACAGCTATGACCTTTACTTGTCAGAATGTTAAAAGTCATTACCTGGCTGCATAGGAAGGAGTAACAGTGGTGGGATCTGCTTATTTTTCCCTACTGTTCTTAAGCTCAGTCTTACTGACTTACTTTAAAAATGGAACATTATTATTTTATTATTAACTAGATGCTGGCTGTGAAACAGGTAAAATCTATATAACACAATGATCATATCTAGTTTAATTAGTATTATGGAATTGTTTCTATATGTCAAATGCAAAACATACATGCTGTCAAGAACAATCCTATTTTTTTTTTAAAGGAGGTGTAAATGATATCTCTAGATGATATATAACAAAAACTATGTTTTATGGCGCCTTCAGATTAAAGAGACACAGAACTTCCAATTTTTCTAGCAAATATTTAAATGAGTGTGTTATTAAACATAAAATACATATCATTTTTAATATTTATTATATTTATGCAGCATCTTACATATACATTCTTGGCATTAAGTTAAAAAAAAATTCACTTGACCTTTAAACCACTGACTATTTCTCCAGATTTAAAGCACTGGATTATCAGCATGTTATAGAACAACCTACATTAAATATTAGCAAATCAAAGGGTTAAAATGTTGTACAGTGAACAAATGTATATACTAATAATACTAATGAGATTTTTTTTCTCTTTCCAATATGGGGCGAGGGATTTAATAAGCAACCTAAGATGAGAAGGGCTGAGATAAGGTGAGAAAGGCTGAGTTTCCCCATAGGAAGCAGTGCATAATAAATCAAGATATGACGTAAGATGCACTTGAGATGCTTATTAAATTCATCATATGGTTATGGAAGATGGAAAACATCTAAAATTGCACAGAGCCATAACATTAAAATATGAATACATAGCATGTAATCTATTAAAATGTAATAGAATATGCATATTTTGTGAAATAATATATTTGTTTTGTTCCCAATGCAAATGTATGTAATGCTTAAAAAAATATATTAAATACTTAATTTACGAAAATATAGGTTGATGTGTATAAGTATGCTTGCTAACAGTCCACAATTCGATGTCCCTTTTTGTTTTCAAATCCAAAGCCTTGAATGTTGGAAACTAAACTTAAGGGAATTTTTATTCTCTCTTCCATTATAAAAGATTGCCTATATACAAAAATATAAAAAATGGGAGGGGGAGATTTATTACAAAAAATGGGCTTCCTACTGGCATTTGTGGGAGCTACGAATTCGTTGGTATTAACACTCATTTCATGCGAGCAAGTGGAATAATAAAGCTTCATCACCCCCCTTTTTTCCCTCTTTCTGTCTCTCTATTTATTTTATGTTTTATCTTTTCTCTTTCTTCTCTTTAAGGCTAAATGATTTTGGCATATTATGTTGTACATTATGTTAAATGTACGCAACATTAACAAACAAACAAAAGCAAAAAAAATAGAAATGTTGGGAAAAGTGTAAGGACAAGCCTTCCACGTTGTATCTTCTTCAGGATGTCCTTGTTTTATACTATGCATTTAACATGATGTTGTTCTTTCTTCCCTTTAATAAAAAAAAAAAAAATAGGAGTGGGAGAGAAGGCTGTACGTATTGTATACAGCTTATTTTGAAAAACACTTGTGATCTTTAATCATGATCTATGTTTGTTATTATTCAGATGTTCCCCATTCTCATTGGGTAGAAACAACTAAATGACAGATCTGATAGGATGTCAATAATATTTTATATATACAATAATCAAAGAACTTAATGACAGATCTGATAGGATGTAAATAATATTTAATTCATACAATCAAAGAATATGTGACACATATGTCATAAAACTGTGTAAAAATGGTGTATATAAATAAAATGTGTTTCAACGCCACTAATGCAGCTTTTTCATTTAAAACAATCCTGATTCTCCTCAGTTAGAAAGTACAAATAAAGGGTGGGGTGTTGGACAATACTAAGAGAACCAATCAATGCCTCATTGATCTAATGTGACATATTTACTAAGGTCTTATATTTCCAGGAGCTACATTCTTCCGTACAAGGTAGGAGAATCTGAGGTCAAGAGTCTGGATGTGACACTCTGCTTCATTATTTGCCATCCTAGGTGTGCTTTGACCAAAAGATATGCTAAATTCTATATAAGTGCAGCCATCACTGCCCTTCCTTTTCCAAGGGGTGACATGGTTTTACACCCACTTCAAAAGACAAGAAGAGACAGCAATAAGCGCAAAGCCAAGGGATCATATGATGTGCATGACGCAATAATTTTTTTATAGTGTGTATATCTGAGGATGAGTTCAATTGAAAAGTTACCAGATATGTTTATATGGGATGAGAGTAAGGAAGATGAAGATAATGAGGGAATAAGGCTGGAAAATGCCAAAATACTCACCAGAGAAAAGCAACCTTAGCTGGTACACAAAAGTGTTAGTAAGTAAAACTGATTAGATACTGCACTTAAAAAGTATGTATTAAGATTTTTTTGTCAGCGCGTCATTTGCCCACCACTGCTTTAGCACATGTGGTCCAATATCTTTTTATTGTCTGTAAAATGAAAATATAATTATACTTCTACAAAAGTTTCAGACATTTAATAATATAGATGGATTGCAGAAATAAAATCCTTTTAAAACTCCTTCAAAGTAATAAAATGTTTAATATACACAACTATGTAACGGTACAATCTCTTGGATTAGATTGAAGGTCAAATCAAATTAAGTTATCAAACTGAAATCTTTACTGTTTATATATCTAAAGTATGAGTGATAGAATATTTGCAAAAAGTATGCAACAATATTTTAATAAGTCTGGATTTCTCTGAGAATAATTTTCAAAACAGATAAACATATATTTTACATTTTACAACGTATTTGTAACTATAAAGTCATACAGTTTTTATGATACATTTAAGTGAACATGTTTGTAAGTTTTCTAACTTTTCTAATAAAAATACTGATTTGAAGTCTGAAAAAATAACCTGTATTCCATGTCCAAGGTCTACTTTTGTGGGAATCGCACAAGCAACTAAGAAAAGATGTGGACACTTAAAGGAAATGTTGAGGCTTTCCCAATGCAGAATATGTAGTAAATATAGTAAATATATAGTGAATATAGTGAATGTCTAAACCTTTATGGCTAAGATTATTAAATCTACCCCTCTGTGTACCTTTGTGTAACTTTAAAGCGACTCAGTCATGGGCATAACCACTTCACTTCTATCAACAGACATTGCCTAAGTATCTATATCTACCCATTTACACTATGTTTACAAAAAACTGAATGTACAGATCATTGACGTCATCCTGTGGCTCAATATGTAAATGGCGGCTTAGCTCCCTCAGCATTATTTCAGCACTTGTTTGAATCACATGTTCGGGCAAAGGTAATGCCTCTTTCGTGATGTCAATGGGTGGACTTGCACTTGAAGGGGAGGTTTATGATAATTTCTACTTTCTCTGGACGGCCCAAAGGGTGACATGGTTTTACACCCACTTCGATAAACAAGAAGAGACGGCCCATTCCAAAATGGATGACTTCATGTATTCTGATATACTAGATTTCAGGTACATCAAACTTCTTATTTATCTTCTTTTGAACACTGCATATATCGTTTCTGTATGATCTAGCAAATTCTCTAGATTTTTGGAGGGTATTTCCCCGAATTGTTAAAAACGGGGATTAGGAAATCTTTATTAGAAGCTTATGAAAATTACGCCACAATTAAAAACATATGTACATGTATTTGTGCATAAATAATGCAATCAAATTACTGTTCTAATATGAACTATAAGGAATAACATACAAAATAACTGGCTATAACTACTGGTGTTGTGCATGTATGTGTCACACAAATGGCTTCCATTTTAAATAACAATCTAATAGTTATTTGATGATTCAATGCTAACCATCTCATAAGTGTTCAAATATAAATATAATACATATATTACCCTTTTGGTAATTAATGAATCAAATGTGTAATGGTGCACATAGTTTAATCCTTTTGCTACAGTAGATGTTATTTAAAAATACACACACCTAGGGCTCTTTATAAGCACATAGCATATTTTTTTACAGAAGTTTTTAGTTAGTGAACTTCTATACAAAAGCAAGGTCTTCACTAACTAAAAACTTCTGTAAAAAAAAAATGCTGTGTGCTTATATAGAGCCCTATTCAAATGGCCGAATCGCAATTTAATAAGGCTGTATGTGTTTAGTTATATTTCACAAAATAATAGGGGAGATCCATTGCAATAAGTGTTGCTGTGCTTCAATGTGCTATATTACATTGCCATTGGATCCCTTTGCAGCGTCTTAGACAATCTGCCTCAATGCATACAAGATTATCAACTTCTTGGCAGTTTGGAAAGCATCCGATTTATATCAGTATCTCAGTATATTTCAGTGGGTTTGTAAAGCTTGGAAATGTTAAAGTTACTGGTGCAACTTACAAACTTTTCCAAGCGTTTCTATCATATGAATACCGTTATCTCGAAAAATGGTACTTTAAGCTTTCTGAGTTTTATTTTTTGTAATGACACAATAAAACTCGCTACTTACGGTACTTATTCAAATTAAATTTCTGCTAAAGTTTTATTATGTTTACTTACAGGGACTAAAAAGTCTGCTATCATTGAAGACTACTTTTAAAAAGAAGTATTTTCAAATTGAATAGTATTTACAAAATTTGGCTACAACATATACTGAATTTGTTATTTTATTTTATACCAATGATAAAGATTTATTAGCATTGCCCCCCGGCCCCATTATGCTAACTTATATATCTTATACTTATTAGAGTTATTGCAGAGCCAGCACACGGTCACAGAGATGATAATACAACATACATTTTTTACAGGTTCAGTTTTACTTAAGAAATCGACCCTAATCTTATGTGCCTGCGCCTTGTAACATAACAGCTCTTTGTAGAGCTATACCCTTCTTTGACATGATCTGAGCAGGGAAGGGGTTAAAAAATAAACAATGAATGATGAATATGATCTCTGAGCCCGGTTATCCTTTGCGACCCCCAAAACATCCAGGGAAGCCAATGGGCCTCCTCCTTCTCCCACCCTATTGTGATTTGAGGTGGGGGTCCATTAACTCCTCATTAACTCCTTCTACCTACACACACCCACCCACACTAAATTAATATTAGATGGTCCATGGTGATCCCAGTGGACTCTGGAAATCTCTATCTCCTATGGGGATCCCAAAGTCCTTGTCATCAGAAGCTCCCAATATATAAACTACCTCTTTCTATCTTCATGGTCTATAGTGACCCCAATAGTAGATATTGTTAACCCCTTCTCTGCAATGGTAGATGGACAACGTTATGACTAGTGTAATGTGTTAATGTTAGGTAGTGGGTAGTGTATTGAAGCGTTGTTATATATATGATCAAGTTTCAGGTATGATAAGAGTAAGTTGCGAGCTAGAGCGTTACATGCTATACCCCCTTAGTGCATTTTATGGGAGCGCTTTTGTAACAGCCATGCAATAGCCACATAAAGTCTCTCTTAGGAAATCCTGTAGTATCAGCTTTGCAGGAGTTTTTATGAGAGCCATGTAATCGAGCTCTCTATTTCTAAGACTCTGAATATAAAATTCTGGATAATAAATTAATTGTCCATTGTGTCCACTATCTATTCCTCCACCCATGTGTCACACAGCAACTCTGTGATGGGTTTAAAATGAGAACAGTTCAAACTTTTAGTACATGTAACTGGTGGCATGAGGCAGCTTTAGCATTTATTTCAATAAAGTATATATATATATATATATATATATATATATATATACATATATATATATATATATATATATATATATATATATATATATATATATAGCGTGTTATAAAATGTACCAATAAGCAAAACCAAAAAAGCAACATTTGTCCTGACTTCTTTAAGCCAGATGAATGAGAGGCCCTAAACAATCATGGCCATGTCAATTCATGGGGTGGTGAAAATGAGCACATTAACAAATTCAGCAGTACAATATGTCATATCATTACAAAAATAATACATTTTTGTCAAAGAATAACTAAGGTGATGTTTATACAGTCAGGGGTTGAGGGGACTCCTGGTGTCTTGCAAATATGTTTTTATCATGGAAAATTTAAAGCGCCCACGGGTTGAGACAATATAATTATTTAGTGGAAAAAAAATGTATCCATATGGACACTCATGATGAACACTTAAAACTCAGCTCTAAATACAGTAAAACCCCCGTTATACCAGAAAAAAGGGACTAAATGACCCTTAAACCCCCCAAAACCCCTCAAATGCCTTTAAAAAAGGCATTAGCACCTAAACTGGGCCATTTAGGCCCAGAAAAACAATTTTGCAGTCTCGAACTGCGGAATAGTGCCGGTAGCGCCAGTTATGCCGGTTTAGCAGGAGTTTCTTTAAAATGGGGAATTGATGCCGGTGCCGGTTGCTTGAGAGTCCCGGTTAGTTAGGTTCCAGATAACCGGGATTTTACTGTATACTATAGCCAGGTTAAGAATGGTAATATATTTACCATAATAAAAAAAATAATTCATACAGCACTACAGAAGAATAAAGAGACCAATACATAGTATATATATATATATATATATATATATATATATATATATATATATATACAGTAAATAAAAAGTACATCTGTGTTCACATTTGAATGTCTAAAACAAGTTAAAAACCCTGCTTTCCAGCTCAAAATTCCGAGAAAATCAGTTATTACACTGCATTCTGGGAAGCTAAGCTAGGACATGCAAATGTGCCCACATGAAATCTATGCATACAAACATACATGCAATGTATTATTTATCTGCCTTTTATTTCACTTACTTCATAAAAATATACTAATGAGGATTAGCTGGAACATTAACCTACTTTGTTTATCATTTTTATTATTATAATGTAGTCAATATGAAAATAATATGTATATATAATAGATCATTAACATGATATCCACACTGTGGGCCCATTTTCCACTTATTTTTTGGATAAAGTAGACTTTAAATGACTACTAAAGTCTGAAATTTTTTTGTAGTAATATATTATTAAAATGATTTAGATTTTTCTATTTTCCGCTATGGGTGCGGTCATTTTGCTATTCACAGGCATTTCTTTATATCAAGCCCCTAACTTGCTAACGATGGAGTTGCAAATTAATATGCAACACAATACCCTGCATGTGCACTTCCATATATTTGGTTATGCAATGTCACTGGTGACAACGAAGCACCAGTGGCTTCAAGCCATCACGTGGCATATACAGGGCAAATCATGTGTTGCATATTGATTTGCAAACACAGCATTAACAAGATGGAAGGCCTTCGCTATTAAGATAGGACAGCGAATAACAAAATGGCTGCTCCCATAGTGGAAAATAGAAAGCTGAAATAATTACTACATCATTTTATCTTTTTGTTTTAACAACATATGAATACAGTAAAATATGTTATAAAATGGAAATATTTATTAAATGCACATTCTTTTTTCAGGTGGTCCTTTAGCTATTGGTATAAACCATTCTCCTTATCTGCTTCTACAAATGAGAGGCGAGCGTTATCAGTGTAACTAATGGAAATCTAATTAGTCTACAAAGGAAGCTCAAACAGACAATTTAGCAACCACAGTTAAGTATGTGTATTTATTTCATTACAGCATATATTTATTTTTTTACTTTCTGAAAACATGTGTCCATGATTTAGTCTACTTTTTAAAAAGAGCAGGACTCATGGGATAATATTCACAAAGCTCCTGAATGAGTTGGAAATCGATGCAAAGACTGTGAGCCTCATTTAATTGCAAAGCCCGTAATTACCTCCAAACTGTACTTTTTTTTAAACATTTAGATGTATTCAATTGTGTCTAACTCACAACTGCCCACTCATAGTCTCAACACGTAAACCATACACTCATAAGTGGGATTTCCGAAGCCATGATCATATGATCTTTTGACAGTTTAGACAATTTTTAAGCAAGCCTGTAATTTACTTCTTAAACGCTCACAATACGTCTTCCAATAGTAAATGAGACCGTCATCATGACAAAATTAAAACATGGAGGTTTACTATTATACTATAAAATAAAAATAAAAATGTTTTTGAAGATTCACGAGCTTGAGACTGTTGTGCAATTCATTCTAATGTCTTTCATTGCTTTCCCAGTATTTTAAAGTACAATAGTGTGTGTTTATTTGCTGCTGCAGTGTTATAAACAGGTGTTTAACCCATGTGCGGGTCCTATCCATTTTTTTATGCATTTGCCATTTACGGATTTGAAGGCAATTGCAGGCTTGTTACCAGGCACTGGTAACAATTGCGGGCTTGAAAAATCAATGGAGGAGATAGAACGGAGTTATGTTTTTGACAAGCCCTCTGTGCTTTTGAGTCTGTAACTCGCAATTGTAATGCGAGGAACTAAAAGTAGCCAATTGAATATCAGTTACATTTATGGGCTACATTACGGGTTCAAGTAATTGCAATTTGGGCAATTAAATGAGGCTCTGTGATGGTTATCCCCCCCATAGGAAATAGAGTACATTGAAACAATGCAAACCACATTGAGGCCCCTCTGAAGCTAAAGGGACCTTATCACCCCAAAATCAAATTGTTTATTCTTTAAGAGCATAAAAAACTGTCTAGATGTTGTATTATACTTTTTGTAATTGAATGAATCCTGTGAAATTTCACATTGTTGTTGCTGCGGCTACATGCAAATGAGCAGCTCATGCATGCTACTTAGCTGCTTTGATATGCTAATTAGGACAATAGTTTGCATGTCTTTATTCTAGTGGTCAGAATAAAGACCCCCAATGTTATCTGACAGTTCAACCTCTTTTCCTCCCTTAAAACTTTAATGAAACATCCCCAAAGTAATATTTTTTCTTTTGTAATCTTGAACTACTTTTGCAAGATAAACTTTGTATAAGCTTCAGTTACTGTTTTATCTGTTGGCGAATTATTAAAGTTTTGTTGCATTTTCCTTGCCTTTATCACATACTATCTGGCTGATTGAAGTAAATCCTGTTATTTGGTCCAGTCGTTCTGGATGTTTTTCTATAAATTCCCCAAAGTCTTTAAATAGCAAAGCTCAGTAAGTCACTAACTGAGATCTCTAAAGAAAACTGGATACATCTTTAGAGCATCTATTTGCAATAAATAAGTGTTTTGTACCATATCCTATTAATTGACATGCAATGTATTGGGAATAATGTTCACCAGCTAATAGCATTACACACGGGATGCCTCATTAGAAGGAAAAGGCTAAAACAAATACTACTTCACTTGTTTTTTTCACTTTACTTTTTAACATAAAAGGTGGATTTGGTTGTTGTTTACATTTGAAGAGGTTACAGGGAATAATTTAGAAATGAGACATGCCAACCATGCCAGCCACCTGGGGTTTTTTGGCTTTCAAGCTGTGGTATCTACTCCAGATTGTAGATATGCCAAGTAATAGCCAACAATCAAATAGCCAGTTAGTGATATTACAAGTTCAAACCAGATGTGAAAGACGTAGTAGTCCCTGCTAAAATGAAGGGAAGTTGGTAGGAAGGGATTGAAACCAAGGAAGAAGAAATCAATAGAATTAGGATAAAAGAAGAAGTAAAATGGAGAATAAGGAGGGAAATAAAGTGAGATTGAAACATAAGTGAAGCAGCGTAGAAAGTATAAAGGAATTCAGAGGAAGAAGAGTACAGGAAAAAAAAAGAGAAAGGCATGCGTGAAGGAAAAAAGAAGACTAAGGCATGAGTAGGAGTAGAGGAAATAAATAAATATCCCCGGACTACAATGTTAAAAAAATCAAAATATAAGAGACACTCAACATCAAAAGTATACAATTTTCAGCGGCAAAGTAAACTCTTACCCCAATCGTCTACTAATTCTTTAGGTGCAAAAATAACTTAAGGAAAAACAATTCTTTCAGCAGAGACAATTTAATTTATGAAGTGAAACCATTATCAGGTTCTACATTTTATACCTACATCTAGTCCCATGTACTACACTACATAGATATAAAGTGACTGAATATAAGGACTTTTCCAGCATCCATGTTCACACATTTTTGTATTTTGTATTATGTTATTAAATGACTTCTGAAAGTGTGTCTTTTTTCTAAAAACTGTTAACAAATAAATATCATTCAGGCGTACACATGTGGATCTCATCTTATCTTGGATGCAAATATTAGACCAAATCTTACATGACACGCATGCGTCGTCTTCCTTTACTTTTAGACACTGGGGGAATTTATTAAACATTTTCTAACCAGAGAAGAGAAGAACTTAGATAAGAGGAGAAGGGCTGTTTTTCCTTATAGGAAATAGTGCAAAGTAAATCAAGAGATGACGTGAGATGCACTTAAGATGCTTAGTAAATTCACCCAACTGTCATACTAGGACTTTTAATTACGAATCTTTCTTCAAAGATAGTTTAAAAAAAAGGTATTTTTGACGTCAGCAGCGGGTAGCTATTGAAATACGGCATGTGGCATGAGCTGACTTGGTGGGTATATAAGGTGGTATGTAGGCGTTCTGCAAACTTATCAACCATGGCTGTTATGGGTAAAACGTTTGATTTATCCGACTTTGTAAAGGGGATGATCATTGGCTTTCGGGCCAAGGGTGGCAGTATTTCTGAAACAGTGCAGTTTGTGAACAGTTCGCGTGCTGCTGTGGTTAAAGTGTATCGTGACTGGGCAAAAAACACCATTGATATCGGAGGTGAACGTTAGTCACGAAGGTATAAGAGGGCCAAATGACACGCTACAGTTAAGCAACTCATCATCCAAACAAACCAGGGGGCTACCAGACGTGTGTCTAAAATGACAGTACAGCCAACACTGTTGCGTATGGGGCTGTAAGAACACGGCTGGCTGGTCACTGCATACTTGCTGACGAGGGTTTATTATCAGAAATGTCTTAAATTTGCATAACAGTACTGAAATTGGACCTCTTCTGATCGGCAAAATGTTGCCTTCTCTGATGAAGCATCTTAAGTACATCTTACGCCATATCTTGATTCACTATGCACTATTTCCATGAGGAAAAACTAGGACACTCAACTGATCTCAACTCTTCTCACATCGTCTCTATGGAACAAGTGCTTAGTAAACACCCCACATTGAGTATATTTTTTATAAAATGAATATCATAGTGCTGAATAAACTGCTTTGAATATATACCATCTTTACACAGTATTCTCATTAGCCAGGGAACTGTAATGAACCTATATGTGTCCAAAGATTAAGGATAAAATACAGCTGTACGAAAACGTCTTACATATTCTGCTTAAAACATTTCTTAATGGATTTTTAGACAAAATAAACTTTCTTTATGTTTAAGCTCATTTAATGCATGAAAATATTCATTGCCGTGAATGTGCAAGATGGCCTGTAGATAGAAGGAATTAGTATTCTACATTTATTTGCTTTGAACATAGGTTTTTAAGATGTTTATTTCACAGAATGACCAAAAACAGTATTTTTTTCCGTTTTATTATACCAGCAAACAAATATTAAGCAAACACTTGAATTCAATGAATAAATTTGGCATAACAGATAAGGAATAAATAATGTATATCCTTACCTGCTGCATTTGCAACGTCTTCCGTTGTCATATTGGGGATGTTGCTGCGCACTTGAAACATGACCGCTGATCCCTGCACACTAAAATAATAAAAGAACGGAAGCAAACAAATTAATACTCATGCATTGTTATAATATTACACAGAGCAAATACAGAGCACAGAGGCACAAAGGTAGTTTAATATATTGCAAATCCATTTGTTTCTTGAATATATTACCATTAAGTATATTATTAAGCTAAATAGGGGGGATAGTTTGCACTAATAAATGTGCAGTGTATTTCAAAGGAAAACTAAATAAGACTTATTTTTATTGGAGATTGTTGTTTTAATTCACATTTGAAGGGCCACTGAGAGGAATTATTTCTATATTGTTTTCTGAATGACCAAAATAGTTTTAGAAAGCAAAAAAAAAAAAAAATGCAACCTTTACATTTGTTTAATTCTATATGCACTTATTATTCTAGAAAGTTGGGTTCTATTTCCTTCTCTCACCCGATTCAGCTGCTAATTTCTCATGAGGGTGAGTTCTTTTAGACAAATATAATGCACTGGTAGCTGTAGTTGCCACATGCCCTCTGTGGAGATAGAAACTTCCTCCCACCACAGGAGGTTCATTATCAGAAACCTAGCTAAATAAACATAATTCTGAGTGGCTGCCATCTTTGTTTAGCAAAAAGTTTCCCAACCATAGTTGCAATAGGCTAGATTCACTAATGGGCAAAATGTGGGTTGTGTGAGACTCACAGTCCATTGTTCACTGTATTGACTAAGATGTCCTATTCCTATTATAATAAGAATCACAAAAGAGCCATGAGGATCACAAGCACACAGTTCTCTTATCAATTTCTAAATTGTCAATTACTCTGATAATTAATTTTTTAACAATAATGAACCTATAATATTTATACCTAATCTACCGGTTACTTAAAGTTATATTATAATAGAAAGCAGGCCTGTGTTACAAAAAGCAATGAATATATTGAAGACCAATAAGTAGCCAATGGACATAGATAGCAGGAGATGGGGAAAATATAAAAAGTTAGAACGAAGCTACATTTTCTAAGCCCACTTCTGGATCACTACCTTCACATGGTAAAGGGGCTTGTGTACCTCAATGAAGCTGTGAGCTATAACATGTAGGGTCATACAAGATGGGCAGGTAGCAGAGAAGGAACTGGAAACCCACTCCAGTATACAGTGGATATAAAAAGTCTACACACCCCTGTTAAAATGTCAGGTTTCTGTGCTGTAAAAAAATTAGACAAAGATAAATCATTTCCAAACTTTTTCCATCTTTAATGTGACCTATAAACTGTACAACTCAATTGAAAAACAAACTGAAATCTTTTAGGTAGAGGGAAGAAAAAATATAAAAATAAAATAATATGGTTGCATAAGTATGCACACCCTTAAACTAATACTTTATTGAAGCACCTTTTGATTTTATTACAGCACTCAGTCTTTTTGGGTATGAGTCTATCAGCATGGCACATTTTGACTTGGCAAGATTTGCCCACTTTTCTTTGCAAAAACACTCCAAATCTGTCAGATTGCGAGGGCATCTCCTGTGCACAGCCCTCTTCAGATCACCCCACAGATTTTCAATCGGATTCAGGTCTGGGCTCTGGCTGGGCCATTCCAAAACTTTAATCTTCTTCTGGTGAAGCCATTCCTTTGTTGATTTGGATGTATGCTTTGGGTCGTTGTCATGCTGAAAGATGAAGTTCCTCTTCATGTTCAGTTTTGTAGCAGAAGCCTGAAGGTTTTGTGCCAATATTGACTGGTATTTGGAACTGTTCATAATTCCCTCTATTTTAACTAAGTCCCCAGTTCCAGCTGAAGAAAAACAGCCCCAAAGCATGATGCTGCCACCACCATGCTTCACTGTGGGTATGGTATTTTTTTGGTGATGTGCAGTGTTGTTTTTGCACTGTGTTCCATGGTATATCTAATGCCTTGGAAATTCTTTTGTACCCTTCTCCTGATTGATACCTTTTAACAATGAGATCCCTCTGATGCTTTGGAAGCTCTCTGTGGACCATGTATTTTGCTGTGGGATGCGACTAAGAACATTTCAGGAAATACCAACTAGAGCAGCTGAACTTTATTTGGGGTTAATCAGAGGCACTTTAAATGATGTCAGGGGTATGCTGACTCCTATTTAACACGATTTGGACTGTGATTGCTTAATTCTGAACACAGCTACATCCCCAGTTATAAGAGGGTGTGCAGACTTATGCAACCACATTATTTTTCTTTTCTTTTTTCTTCCCTCCACCTAAAAGATTTCAGTTTGTTTTTCAATTTAGTTTTACAGCTTATAGGTCACATTAAAGGTGGAAAAAGTTCTGAAATGATTTATCTTTGTCTCATTTTTTTACAGCACAGAAACCTGACATTTTAACAGGGGTGTGTAGACTTTTTATATCCACTGTATTTGCCAAGAAAACCATATGGATAAACACAACCAGACACATGATGTGCCTGGCATGATGCAGCCATAGGGTTATGGAGAATCAGACATGACTGAATGACTTAACAACAACAGCAACATTTTCTAAGAGGTAGCATTAACAGATTAACATTTTAGCAGCTCCGTCCACAGTGTCCTTTTCATCTACAAGTCAAAAGTGTAATGAAGCCATGAAGAGTAACTGCATTACTTGTAGCACCAATGGGGTAGATCTACCAGTAGTGCAGGTGGTGCAATGCACCAGGGCCCGCTATAGAAAGGGGTCCCCCTGTGGGAAATCCCTCTGTAATGGGAACGAGCTCTCCATTCTCTAGCTCTGCCGCTGGTAGCAGCCCCAATGGTGGGTGGACTACAGTACATTTCCTTGGTAGAAATGGTATATTCAAGAATAGCTGCCAATGTGAGAGTACTGTAAGGCTCCAAAAAGTCTCAGTTCAAATGGACCAGGAACAGCAGAATCATCTTTTCTGACAAAAGAAAGCTTTAACTAACAGCGACCACTTTGAAATATTCTGTACTAAATCTGTCAATTTCACGATAATGATCCATACCTTATTTATAAGGAACATTTTATTTATTTCAACACTTACTGGACTAAACATTTTATTCAAGTACAGACAAACTACTGACCCGTACAGAAAGAACTGAAATAATTAAAGTCTTTCAAGCCTCTATCTTTTTCATTTTACTGTTGCTACGATACATGAAAATCATTAACTTGAGATACTATTTGTAAATTTAATTTTTTAACTTATTTTTTCCATCATATAAAAGGTTAGTTGAGGATAAGCTACAGAATGATGTAACCAAATTATCCTTCCGAAAAGTCCTTGAATCTATTGTAATGTTTGCTGAGAATTTTAAAATGATTTCTCAATTATGGATCAGTGATATGAAGGACATTGTAGGACAGAAAAACATGCACTGAGATCATTATTATTATGATTAATAGTAATAATAACAAAAACAATAATAATAACCTTTATTTATAAGGTGCAGAAATTTTTACGAAGGACCATATATAATATTACAAATGGTATGTAAGAGATCACTGCCCTGGGAGATTTCATTACAAAGAAGATGGTTAGGAAAGTGATACATATAGAGTGGAGGAGATGAGTATCAAGTAATAGGCTGGAAAACGTGCCTTTTTGTCATGGTGAAGAATGAACCAGCAGGTAATTTGATACATCTAAGTCAATGGTAGTCAACCTGGTCTTTACCACCCACTAGTGGGTGATTCAAGCTTTCATGGTGGCGACGGTAGGTGGCTTCGCTGACAAGTAACGTCACACGCAGAGACCCGCAGCACCACGATACAGGGGCGATACATAGCTAGGGACAGCAGTCAGGACCGGATCACTATCCAGTAAGTAAAGGGCTATACATAGCTAGGGACGGCATTCAGGACTGGATCACTATCTAGTAAGTACAGGACCGGGTCACTATCTAGTAAGTACAGGGCTATACATAGCTAGGGACGGTATTCAGGGCCAGATCACTATCTAGTAAGTACAGGGTGATACATAGCTAGGGATAGCAGTCAGGGCCGGATCACTATCTAGTAAGTACAGGGTGATACATAGCTAGGGATAGCAGTCAGGGCCAGATCACTATCTAGTAAGTACAGGGCGACACATAGCTAGGGACAGCAGTCAGGACCGGATCACTATCTAGTAAGTACAGGGCGACACATAGCTATGGACAGCAGTCAGGACCAAATCACAATCTATTAAGTACAGGGTGATACATAGCTAGGGACAGCAGTCAGGACCGGATCACTATCTAGTAAGTACAGGGTGATACATAGCTAGGGACAGCAGTCAGGATGGGATCACTACCTAGTAAGTACAGGGTGATACATAGCTAGGGACAGCAGTCAGGACTGGATCACTATCTAGTAAGTACAGGGCGATACATAGCAAGAGATAGCAGTCAGGGCCAGATCACTATCTAGTAAGTACAGGGTGATACATAGCTAGGGATAGCAGTCAGGACCGGATCACTATCTAGTAAGTACAGGGTGATACATAGCTAGGGACAGCAGTCAGGATGGGATCACTACCTAGTAAGTACAGGGTGATACATAGCTAGGGACACCAGTCAGGACCGGATCACTATCTAGTAAGTACAGGGCGATACATAACAAGGGATAGCAGTCAGGATGGGATCACTATCTAGTAAGTACAGGGTGATACATAGCTAGGGACACCAGTCAGGACCGGATCACTATCTAGTAAGTACAGGGCGATACATAACAAGGGATAGCAGTCAGGATGGGATCACTATCTAGTAAGTACAGGGTGATACATAGCTAGGGACAGCAGTCAGGACCGGATCACTATCTAGTAAGTACAGGGTGATACATAGCTAGGGACAGCAGTCAGGACCGGATCACTATCTAGTAAGTACAGGGCGATACATACTGTAGCACGGTGAAGAATGAACCAGCAGGTCATAGTTGTTAGTTGTAAGGCTTCTTTGAAAGGGTGGATTGTAAAAGACTTCCTAAAGCTCTGAAAGCTAGGGGTATGGCCAACAGTATGAGATAGAGCGATCCAAAGGGAAAAAGTGGGCCAGAAAAAGTCCTATATGAGGGAGGAGATTAGGAAAAAGGAGAAGGAAAGGAGCAAATCCTGAGCAGATCAAATATTGAGGGCTTTGTATTTAAGGGTCAATACTTTTAACGTAATTGTGTCAGGTATGTAGAGACTGAGAGAGATACAGTGGAGGAGGAGTGACGCGTGAGGTTGATGAGTCTTGCAGCAACACTCATGATGGATTGAATTGGGGTAAGGGAGTTGTTGGGAAGGCCAGGTTACAGCAGTTACCTATAATCTGTTTTTGTGCCAGTCTATATCCAGATAGTATTAGCATGCTAACTGCATAACAGCACATAACATTAATATAAAACTTGGTGCTCCACTTGGAAAATAAAATTGCTCAGCAGCAACTCGCTATTTTCTCAGTGAGATGTGTAATCATTTTAAAGTGTTACATAAAGGGAACTGAAATGCCTATTTATAGCCTCGTAAAGAGCACATGATGGTTTTAAAACTTAAAATCCCATACACTAAATTATTGTGATCAGAAACGTGCATCAATTTATAATACAGTTTTCTTAAAATACCTAACTGATTTAAGATAACTGCATAAAAGTGCTCACTTGTAAAATGCACAATTAATTCCCAGAATGTGCGAGAGAAACTGGTGATAGGTAATAATAGGTTTTGGAAAATAAATCATAATAAAAAGTTGATATTATCAACAAATAAACACATGCACAATATACTATGACATGCTTTAAATCTGTTTAGGTATTAGATCATTAAAAGCATAGTGAGATGATAAAAGGCATATGCTTTTATTTGAAGGATATTAAAAGCTAAATATGTGCTTGCTTTCCCAGGTTGGACATAAAATCTGTTCTCTTTATTTGGCTGTAGCCGGTGATACTCTGAAGAAGACCAACTAAAACAATATTTTTTGAACATACAGATGTGCTAAACCTCATTCTCCTTCATGGCACTGGTATAAGAAAACAACTTCTTATCTCCTTTCCATTCAAGTCAATTGAGACGGTTATGGGTTTCAGATATGACAGTAATGAAAAATTATGAATGGGCTTTAATACATTTGGAGCCCCCATAACTAGTTATACTACTACTACTACTACTACTACTACTGCTACTACTACTACTACTACTACTACTACTACTACTACTACTACTAGTACTGTTGCTACTATTGCTGCTACTGCTGTTGCTACTGCTGCTACTACTACTGCTGCTAATAAAGACAGCAAATATTGTTTCTAATAAAAAATAGTGAAAAATGTACATTGTTAACACTTCTGATGAATATTTATATGCTGACATGAGCTGGGATTTCAATTTTCCCCTATATTAAATACAGGGATGTACATCACAGCCACTGTAATAGCTTAGTAAATATACCTCAAAAATAATCAAAACTAATATTCTTTTGAATAAAGATAATGAAAAACTATTTGGTATGAACTCTGCTCCGTTTTTTATATTTATTCACACTTGGATATTCACTTTCAAATAAGAGTAGTTAAAGTTTTAATAGAATAGTATTTTGGGGGCTTAAGAGGGACAGAGCTACTACAGGTGACCAGAATTGAAAAAAAGGGGACTCATAATTTAGGACTGAGGGGTAGAGGGGTAAAATTTGTCATGTATATATAGGTATACCCCACGCTGATGAGAGGCAGCAATTTTGAAACAGCTGTGTGTGGGTAGGTTTCCTGGCTTGCGTATAATTCATCCTGAGGTTTGCTTAAAGCTACATAATACAACAGGCATATGCTTAAAGGAAGCCATGTTTAAAATGGTAATGGGCACATTTGCATGTCCCTGCCAAGGTTCCCAAAATAGCTGTATTTCTCGGAATTCTGAGCCGGAAACACATTTTTTTAACTTGTTTTAGGCACTCAAATGTGGCCACAAATCTACTATTTATTTACTGTACTACTGTACGGTGGAGGCTTCTATCCTTCTTTTGCCCACCATAAATTAAATGATTGTTGTGGTAAACTACCTCCTTATAAAATCTACTACACAAGCTAGGATCCAACCCAAGGCTGATAAGAGGCAGTAACCCTGAAACAGCTGTGCTTGGGTAGGATTGTGCATAATCCATCCTGAGCTTTTATTAAAGTTGTGTAATACAGCAGGCATATGCTTAAAGGAAGCCATGTTTAAAATGGTACTGGATTACAAGATACAAGAGTGAAGCCTTTTGTGAGCACCTTTGCATGTCCCTGCCCAGGTTCCCAGAATGCAGAGGAATAACTGTATTTCTCAAAATTCTGAGCAGGAAACAAGTTTTTTAACTTATTTTAGTTGAACAAAAATGTATTATTTATCTACTATATATATATATATATATATATACACTTTTTTTTCATGTGAACCTTAGCAATATAACCAGACGTAACTAATTAATATACTAATACAAGTTCTTTTTGCACATGTTGTATATGAATAGATGAGCTCTACAAATTCCAAAGTTTACTTCTAGAACAGACTAGTCCAGCTAAAATTCTCAAAGTCGGAGCTAGGTCAGTTTGAGCAGTGATCAGTAAAAAAAAAAAATGATTGAGTCCTCAATTGACCTTCTGTACCCAAACATGATATCCCAAGAATTTAAGCTTTAAATGACTACAGCTCTATAATGCTGTTCCAGAATCCGGTTCTATACGAGCGTTCATCACGCCAGGGTTAGAATATATCTTTGCATTAGGTTCTATAAGAGACTTTAACAAGCTGGGGTTTCATTTTCTCAACCCTTTTGCCAACCACTTCTATAACCCACTATATTTTACTCAGGTCTGGAATGATTTTTGGCATTACTAATTTGTCCTCCTTTACCATTTACATTTATATACAATGCTTTTGTTTTCTTTGTAAAAACATTAAAACACTGGCTATACAAAAACTACATTCTTGAGACACCTGCCATTTTCTCTGTGTATCACAAAATACTAGCAGCCTTATTAAATTGTGATTTGTTGAATTTAAAAGGGCTCTATTTAAGCACATAGCATATTTTTTTTCCGAAGTTTTTAGTTAGTGAACTTCTATCCAAAAGCAAGGTCTTCACTAACTAAAAACTTCTGTAAAAAAAATATGCTGTGTGCTTAAATAGAGCTCTTTTAAATTTACCGATTTTAATAAAGCTGTAGAGATGTAAAAGTATGTTTGATTAGTGTGGGGGAGAACACATAACTGAAAATACATACATGAAATACAGTTAGATTATCACCAGAGAATATAATCTGCGAATGAACATTCTGTACCACTAATTGGTATATTATGAAGAAGATGATATAGGGCCCTATTCTATTGCCCAATCCATACATTTATACACACTTCAAATCAATCTTTATGTTGCCACCTATTTTACGCGCAATCCGATTACGAGTTACTTGCCCACAATTATTATGGGCTAGAGCAAAATTGGCCTTAGACCTCCACTGGTTTTAACACTGCTCGAATATTACTAGTCTAACTAATTAAAGTTACAGTTATATTCTATTATACAAAACAACTAAGTCAGAGGTGCTCATCAGAGAACTAACCAACCTTAATAGGTTAGTTCTATGGCCATGATAAGCCACTGTGAAAGCAACCTCTTTAGCCATTTATGCCCTTCACAGGGAGAAATTTCCTACAGTATATCAGTCTGGTCCCACTCAAAAGAGTGACCCAGCCCCGAAATATTTTAATATTATTTTAATTTATCAAATACCTTTGCCAATAACATAGGACTATATTTACTAATGTGAGAGATTTATCATCAGTGGGGTAATATAACCCGTACCCTATTTTATTCTCCAGATCCTCATTTTTGATTGGCATTATCTTAATTTTTTATGAATAGTTGTAGCATAATGACTGATAAATAGCAGTGATAAATTATTAACACATCTGTTTTTGTAAAAATGTTGCTCTGCAGAATTATAATTACAAACCTGCGTCATCCGTCAAGAGCAACAAAAACCAAACAATAAAACATGTGAATTTGGTTCGTTTAATGTTTCAGTGCCATATTCTCTAAGTTGTTTATGATCCATTTATATTGTCAGAAATACAGTACTTTAACATCATTCTATGTATGTGTAATGACTGTTTTGTTTCGTTTTATAAACTCATATTATACTACAATGTAATTAAAACTAAACACACAATGGATGATTATAATAATACTACATTTGCAATGATTACGTCCCAATAATTGTCTATTCAAATAGTGCTTTCTACAAAAAATAATTGTTCTAAAAAATGCATATCATATAAAGTAATATTGTAATTTCCAACGGTAAATTGTCATATAATAGTTATCTAATGCCAGTCATTATAATTGTAATTTAACGACTTTTTTATGCATCGTTGCACTGACACAAAAACAGGTCCCACGGGAGCAAGTCCCAGAAACAACCTACTTTTGGCTGAGAATCTCATGGCATTTATCTCACGTTGTCACCTGTCTGGTTTTAATATCAATAGGTAATTTTTTGGCAAAACAGCTTTGTTCAATGGCTTCCATCCAGTAAATGGCAAATTTAAGACAGGAGTCAGACAATATAACTGAAAGCAGGAGCGCCATCAGGAGAATGCATGGGGTACTGGAGTATGGGGCCCAATAAAAACTGGATTCATCATTTATTTCATGTGGGTGTAATTAAGAACCTACTTAAACATGTACATGATACAAACCAGTCACATCTTAAGTTGACACTATTCTCTTTCCTCAAGACAGCATACACTGACTATACCGGATACAAGATCAGTCTTACAACAGAACCCCGGAAAATTTTGGGCTACTCAAAATCCGATTACGAGTTACCCACATGTCTCAGCATTTGTTTGTTTACATCTTATGTTGTCTGCACTGGACTTATTTCATTGTGTAACATATAATGTGCGTAGGTGTGCATCATGTGTGTATTACTGTATGATAAATCTGTGAGTTAGATTGTGTCTATATATATTATTGCCATTATACACGGTCCAGTCACAATATTATGTCCACTGTGTGCAGCACGGACAGCAGCTAGACGGCATGGTAGTGAGCGAATAAGATGCTGCAAGGTTGGCAAGGGTATCTGGAACCATGCAGACTGAAGTGCATACAACAGCTGCTGAAGAGTGAGTGGTGGAGGATCCATACGGCGAACATGGCGATCAAGGTGGTCCCACAGGGGCTTCATGTGGTTCGATTCGGGAGAATTTGGAGGCCAAGGAAGTACTTGGAAGTCTAACCACTCCCAGACAATTATGGGCCTATAACATGTTGCATTGTCCAGCTGGAAGATCCAATCTGCTCCAGGGAACACAGTCAACATGTATGGGTGTACTTGATCAGCAAGGATGGATAGATAACACAGTTGGTTACGAATGCCATCCACAGGTCCGAGTGGACCCAGACAATGACAAGAAAACATACCCCAGACTATAACGCCACCAGCTTGTGTTCTTCCAATAATGGTTGCAAGGCGTCTGTTCTCTGAGGTTTCATGCCTGACTTGCTGATGTCGTCCAGTCAATGGAGCAGAAAATGTGATTCATCAGAGAAGGCAACCATTTTTCAATCAGAAGATGTCCAATTTTGGTACTGTTGTGCAAATTGAAGCCATTTCTGACAATAAACGCTCATCAGCATGGTTGCAGTAACCAGCCATTTGCTTCGGAGCTCCATATGCAACAGGGTTGGCTGTACTGCCATTTTATACACATGTCTGATAGCCCCCTGGTTCGTTCGGACGGTGAATTGCACAACTGTAGTGTGTCCCCTGGCCCTAACACCATTCACAGCCAACATTCACCTCTGAAATCAATGGCACGTGGTGCTGAGCAGTTTCCAAGACGTTTCTTCTAAATTGCGCCCTTTGCCCATTTATGGTACACTTTAACAACAGCAGCACACTAAGAGTTCATAAACTGCGCTGTTTCAGTGAAACTGCCACCCTTGGACCTAAACCCAACGATCATCCCGTTTTCAAAGTTGGATAAAGTGAACGTTTTACATGACAGCAATTATTGATATGTTAACAGAATGCCTATATGTCCCCTTATATACCCACCAAGCCAGCTCACGACACGTGCCATATTACACACAAATGTCTCCCCTTTCCATTCCTTACATCGCCTTGTTGGTTTCATAAAATGTAATATGTATATTCAATGTGTTTATTTTTTTAATGGAATATTTGTAATTTTTATGTACAAGCAAAGTATATGACTTATAACAACCCTGATTACCCTTTCATTTTTTCTGTTCCCCATCATGATAAAAACATATACAAAACAAAATACCATATATGCTCAAATTGTTTCTCATTCTTCCATTGCTAATACCGTATCTCTATAGGCATAATGGTTTATACATCCACCACATTTGCTTTTAACCTAACTAAAATGTGGCATCCTTATAGACATCTGTATAAGAGAGTGTTGGTAAAATAAATAACCCCCCCTTATTTATCATAGAAAGCAAAAAAAGATGCAATCCATGGTCATTTCTTTCTAGATATTACTGAAATGTAATATTAAATAATCAGAGCCATTATTTGTCTCCTATTAGGAAATAGCAGGCTATTATTTTCCGTTGATCTCGGGCTCTGCCTCCAGCTCTACTACTGGCTACATTTGTATTGAGGGAAGATTAACTTTAAGGCCTTATGGCCTGCTGTCCACTTAAGACGACTCTCATTTTATAGTGTGAGGTTTTCCTTTAGTATGGTTTCACTAGATGACTGTGGTGTTTCATCTCTTATTATAGAATAATTTGGAAACAGAGGTACAGATGCTTCCCACAATAATCCCACCTCTGACACCATTTTGCTATTTTGCAAAATAAAAATTCAAGACAAAGGTTTTTGTGAAATGTCTGGAAAAATTTGAAACCAGAAAGATAAAATCTTAAAAGTAAAAGACAGTAGAGTTAAAGGTATAACTATTTTTTCTAATCTAACACATGCTGTTTATATCAGACACACACATTACATTGATTCATTCTATACACACACAGAATTATTTTATTTTAAAACAAAATTTATTTTCCACACCCCCAGAGCTGCTTACATAGGCACAGTGCACTTACCAATAGAAACTGAATTTTGGTATGACGTTTAACCCATTACTAACCTTCAAGCCCATAGCTGCACAATGCAGAGGTCTACAGAGCAATGTCTGACTCCTCCTCTTTTTCTTTTGTGGGGACGACACATCTACACATTGATATATTGTATTATCTGCCTCTGATTGGCCAAAACAAATTATGAATTTTATGATAATTTTAGCAGGGATTTCTAAGGGCGTTTACTCTAAAAATCAACTCAAGACATTTAGCAAATGTTATAGTAAGTAAGTTTAATCATGTTTATTTGGGTATTTTTTCGTACACTACTGATTCTCCTCTATCAGATGCTTTCATAATCCAGGAAACTTAAATATGCCTTTAATTTATCAAGTTGGCATAACAATTTGTTCATGTACATATAGATGAATAATTATGGATGATGTATATTTGTGTATCAATATATATAGATGTGTATAAATATATGTCGTTTATTGTCCAAGGGTAAGTGTGAGCATCTGTCACTATCTGTTATGAAATGCCAGTCCAGGTAGACAAAGGGCCAAAGCCTATTCAAAAATTAAAGGCATATTGTAGGGCCTGTTATTGCTGTTAACCATGAAAACGGTCTTAACAAGCGACTGGATTTATAGGTCAGATTTGAAGGATATAGATACACATTTCCTTACACATTACTGTTTACACACACGCAAAATACATCACACCCAATACTCATATGTAGTCCAAACACGTACATTACACTTACAGGAATCAGCAGGAATAGAAAAGAGAGCACTGGGTTTGGTAGAAGACGGAGAAATGATGTTATGTTTGTATTTACACGTAACCTCTTATTACTAGTTCAAAACAGTGGGGAGAATCGGAGTTAACACATAAAATGTTTTATATGGGACCTATTTATCAAGTGGGGATAAGCTTTAACTCATTTGTCATTTAAAGGCAAAGCAAAACCACTTGTCTTCTGTCTCACATGTAAAGGAATATGGTTTAAACATTACAAAAAGTGTTTATTACATAAAAACATGAGAACAATCTGTTGTACGAATGGGGAAGGATCCACTCTCGTATTTAGTTTTCTGGTAAATGAAGGGTTGTTACCCTTTTTTATCATTTGAATATAAGGATATCATTGTCTAAGGTCTTCAATATCTTTGAACTTTAAAGGACTACTGTAATTACTTAACAAAAGTAGTTAGTTATTTTAATTAAACATTGCTTATTAATAAAATTCATATTCGTTGAATTAAAATAAAAAATAAAAATTCAGTATTAGAAGTACTTTCAGAGATTAGACTATTAGCCTTCAGAGGTCTTGTTGATCTCCACACGTAGAAGCCACCAAAAAGAGACAGGTCTAAAGGACTTTCAGAACAATGTGATTAGACAGAGACTAACCTGAGTCCTCACACCTGGTCATGGTGAAGGGGCTTGTATCAAGCATGTAGCATGTAGTCAAGCATGTAGGATCACCCAGGATGGACAGGTCATAGCAGAGAGGTCATACAAATAACGGCCCATAATATGTATACACTCTGATGGCACTATGCAGTTTATTGTACTGTTTATATATGTATATGAACTTGTTGGTACTAACAGGAAGGACTCGTCTTTGTTTTCTTCACTTGGTTTTTGTCTCTCTTCTTTTTTACCTTTCACCCTGCTGACTAATGTTTCAAATAACTGATATGTTATAAATGTTTGCTGTTTTTCCAAACAAGTAAAGCCTAATATGGTTCTTCACTATCTACCAGTGTCTCTTTTTGATGCATAAGTGGAGAAGGAACCTGCAACCCACTGGACTATATTTGCCATGAAAACCTTATGGATTAGCACAAATAGACACAAGATGTGCCTGGTGTGTTGCAGTCCACAGGGTCATGTTGAGTTGGACACGACTGACCGCCCGAACAACAACCTGAGTCTTGGCAGAACTTGATGCCAATGGAGACAACTTTAACATAGCAAGTCTCCAGTAAATTAAGAGTAATGTGTTGATATTAATAAATGCTTCAAAACGTAACACTTCCTGTCATTAAGGGTGGAGACCAGCAGCAGTCGAATGAGCAGTTTTCAGCAGTGCTTTTTTAAATAACTGAATATGAATTTCATTAATGTTTGATGCTTAATTAAAAATCTAGTATCTTTTAGGGCATTACAGTGTCTCTTAAAGAGAGTAGATTAATATAAGGGACTCTTTGCCTCTGTATTCATAGAGTGCTGTCTGTAGTGTGTGCTGCACATTTGCTGTCCCTAAGCTGAGAGAGCAGATTGTGCCTGAAATTTAGTACATAGACTGATTTTATCAGGCACTGGCAACATTTATTCCAACGTTAAGAGGAGCTAGTAATACTGAAGCAGTCCGGTGACTCCATATTTTAGCCTCTATGTCTTTGGGCTGCCATAAACAGACAAATAGTCCACTCTGTCAACTCCACACTTTCATTGGGTGGTTTATTACTAAAGGCTGATGATAAGGGATGTATAGGTGGTTTCACTGAATTGTGATAATAGAGATTTATATCTATCCTTTTATTCCTTTCTCTTTTCTCATTTGGAGATCAAATAAGATTAATACTTGTGTCAAGGTGTGAAGCTGCATTTTCAGTGCATGATTTTATAAATGTATTTTCATATATTTTACCAGAATAAGTCATGATTTGGCATTGGAGAGTAGAAGATTCAGGGATAATTTGTAGCGGTCCTATGTTGCAGAAAAGGAAGGTAGAAGAGTCTTCCTGATGATCACAGTTTATCGTAAACACTTTTGAAGAATTTGCTTAAAATGCTAAAAAAATGTTTTTCGAAAATTTTAAAAAAAATCAGACATTAATATCTGACTATTTTATGCAATTGTGTTTTATTAGGAGTTGTTATTTTCAGTAACCTGATTTTTCACCTTTGAGTTACCTTGGAAGCAGATAATACATGCATTCTTGTTTTCAAGAGTTTCCACAACCAACAATAGTATTACATGGATCAACAAAGGAGTTCAAATTAAAAAAAGATCGCACTGCCAGGTGACAAATCAAAGAAGTAAATATAGTATTAGCTGCATACAGTAAACAATAAATTACTCATAATTATTAATGAATTAAATTAAAGACAGTATTTAGCTTAATTTTGGAAATTCATTGCCAATTTTAGCTTCCCAAAAGATCACATATATAGTTGTGAGCATGCGGGTTGTTGTTAATGCTGCGGGCTCGAGTAGTAAGCCTGCGACCCTTGTGAACAGAGGGCCTCAGTTGCTGGCATGGATCGTCGAAGGTGCTCCTTGCCAGAAACTGTGCACCTCGCAAAATTTAGGGACTTACGAGAAACAAATACGAGACGCGGGACTTAGAAAAAAAAACATTACGACCTCGCAAAAATACAACATTACCGCCCGAAACCCGCGCACATGAAAACTTTAAAAACACAATAAATACACACAACAAATACATAAAAAGCTTACCTACAGCAAGAGGGGGCACCCAGGAGCCAGAAAACTGAAGTTACACCTCAATTTCACTCGAAATACAAGAGTTTAGACACCCAAAAATCCCCTAAGCAAGAGAAAAAATGGCCGCCGGAAAAAACGAAAGCAAGGCTACAGGACTCTAAAGACGCAAAACACCACCAAACATCTACGGATTTTCTGAAATGGACGCGATACAAGCACAAGGACGCAAAATCAGCCACAGAAGTGTACCACACAAATTAGGCTCCATTTTACAACACTAACTTATACAATGCAGAAGTACACAGCTACCCTAACGGATTTGGCTCGCGCACGCACACTATTTACACTACACACTGCACACATTACTGACACTTACACAATAGCTCCACAGCACTCAAAACACACATTCTATGCTGCAGCAACATCAAAACAGATTGCCAGCTCTTCTGCACAATGTTTCCTGCATATATTACTTCAAAATAGGTAAAGTATATTGATGTATTATTTTATTAATTATTTCATTAGCAAAAACAATGCTCATAGCACACAAACAACCAACAACCTTGCAATGAGTGCCGAAGACGCTCATTGCGAGCTACGCGATGAGCGGCGAAGGAGCTCAGCCCGAGGCTTGCAATGAGCGCCGAAGCATCTTGGAACACCAACAAAATTTACCGCCCTTACAATCTTATTGCTGTCATTTTTTGACGGGCAAGTAGCTAGTCATTAAATAAATATTGGTCCTTTTTTCTGATGGGCCACTTATAAGATGACTAGAATTATGGTGGACCATCTGAATACCACTGAAGGTTTTACAGACCACGTAATTTCTCTGCTTGCTTCTTGACAACTGTAATGCACTGTGCCATGTTGTAATACAACCTGTGTACTTATATATCACACACACAGTTGTATATGTGCACTTCTTCGCTGCTTTTTCATGCATTTTTATTGATTATTTAATTTTGTTTAATAATTTTGTTTGTAATCCAAATTGTATAATATATCACCTGAGTAAATCTCATGGACCACTAGAAGTTTATTTATTTATTTAATTAATTTATTCATTTTAATATTTAACTTTTTTAAACAGGCTATACTAAGTGTTCCTAGACTGTTCAACTTTGGGATGAGCATCTAAACAACATGAAAAGGGGTCCCTGCCCCCTAATTGAAAGGTCCCAGCTTACCTAGCCCACCTTGTCTCCTAGCTTGCAGGGCTTGTGTAGGAAAATATATTAAACTTAGCTTTCCAACTAAATTTAATCTAGGTACTATCTACCCACATCACTCTCCAGCTGAATGCCCCTTCTTTGAAATATCCAAATATACTGTATTTGTTAACATAGCTATTATAATGGGATTTAACCATACCCCCCCCCCCCCCCCTCTCCCCATGTCTTCATAGCTTTCCTATATTTTTATTCCATTGACTCCCATTTAGAAAATATTTAGGCATCTCTCTATGCCCATACTGGCCGCACCATAAAGGAAATATTTAACAATTTATGACATTATAGGTATCTTCAGAAAATATAAATACTATACTATTTCCTGTTTTGCACAATGGGCCTACTCTATTTGCTGCTCACAAATGCCTCGTACTTACACATTTGGCTGTGAGTGTTTTTATTTTTATTTTATAAATGTTTAGATGTATTCTACTAACTCCAGGTCGCAAATTCCGACTGCAAGGCTGAACTCGTAAACCATACATTTTAAAGTCATATTTCAGGGGGCGTGATCATATGATCTGACAATATTTCAGCAAGCTGGTAATTTACTTTATTGACACAGCCAATAGTAAATGAGACCGTCATCATCACATCAGTAAAACATTCAAGTTACACGTAATCTGCAATCGGAGGCTAAGAATTTATTCGTGCCAATAAGTAATATTTGCCGATCAGCTTGCTATGAAGCAATCTAAAACTCTATAAAATGCATTAGATCATCTGTTTTAATCTATGTGGGTTTCATGATATGTATTAACCTTTTGAGTCTCGCAATCAATATTATTTATTTAGAAAATGGGTTTACATTTTTAAAAGTGACCAAGAATTTACTTAAATTTTGTAATTTTAGTTTAGCCTTCCCAGAAGAATCTGCATAAATAATAAAGTCTGTAGCTGTTGCTCATTTATAGATTTACACTATGTTTAAGAGTGGTGTAGTGGTAAGTGCTCTGTTTTGAGGATTTTTTTTCATTGGCAAGTCATAAGTTTGATTCTTCTGCTTTCTACTTGTTTTTTTGTTAAACAAATGTACTTATTTATATATATCAATCACGTGAGTGTTAATAAATTAGTCAATTAAAAAAAACAAGTAGAAGACATTGATTTCCAATCAATGACTTAGTAATGAAAACATTTTATAAAACAGCACACTTACTACTACATCAACACATCCTGCTTTCAAAAGTAAATATAAAAGTTAAACTAATTTCAGTATTTGAACTAGATATTTATTGAATAATTATGCAATCTAGTCATTTAAAGTCACACAGAACAGGATAAGGCAGAAATGAAAATTTCACATACAAATAAACATACATGTAGATGGTTGTAATTAAAACTTCTAAATGGAAGTGGCTTAAATTTGATAAACAACATAGACTTTTTAGCATAAATTAGCCAAAAAATCCACCCTCTGAGGTATGAAAAGCCATTAATTAAAATTAATGGTGGTTGTAAATAAAGTAGGAGCACGCCCATTTGAAAAACTGCAGTAGTCACAGAGAAATGTACCAATTAAACAATTAAGACTTCATTTGTAAAGGTCTCCGGCAATATTACTATTTTATCAACTTGATACACTTATCTACCCCCACTGCACATATTAATTAATTGCTGTTGATAGTCATTATATCTTTAACAATTTAAAGGTATATCTAAGTTTCCCTGTTTTTACCTTTTTCTAATCTAACAAATGCTGCTTATATCAGAAACACACATTACATTGAATCATACCAACAGCAGAACAGTACAGAAATCCACATAACAATGTCTGAGCTGCTGCTTGCTTCATTATGCAAGGCAAGACTAGATATCCCATGATGCTTTACAGATACAAACAATGTTAATGCTGGCAGTGGTTGGCCAAAACTAATTATGGATTTTTTGCTAAGTTTAGCAAGGGTTTTAAGGGGTGTTTACTCTCAAAATCAACTGCTAGAAAACTCCAAAGATTTAGCAAACTTTAGGGTAATTTAATAGGGTTTATTTCAGTATTTTTCAAGTTTTTTTTTCATACACTACTGATTTTCCCCCATCAGATGCATCCATAATCCATGATTAAACTATGCCTTTAAGGCACTTCAACTTAGCATTTTTAGTTATAAACACTTGCTCATTATGTGTATTTTTCATTTCTTCATTAAATGGGATATTTATTGTATTACTTTATATTTTGGTTGTTTTTAATCTATTAAAATATTTTGCCTCTTATCAAGTGTAGTCCTTCAAAAGAACATAATAAATATAAAACTGTATTGGTCCACTGTCGTAAAAAAAATCGTCTTTTTAATATTTAATCTTGATTATGGAAAAAATATTTTTAGAAATTGAAAAAATAAGCACAGCCATTGCATTTTTATTTTTTTTATATAAAAATATTCTTTACTGCATTTCTATCACCAGCTGATTGTGTGGGATACTTTCTCAAGAGGGTATGTCCTTGAAAGGTAATGAACTTCCCAGTCCTGCTAATGATAGCTCTGGCACTTATAGATACTATATTGCCATTGTGTAAATAGAACCTAAATAGAATATCCACAGCAGCATAATTGCATATAAAATGTAACACATTACGGGCTGTATTATTTTGCATTCTAAATATATTTGGACTATTTATAAGTGTAGTTCTACCGCATAGTGTATTTTAAATGTTGACCACAATGGCCTTTTAATGTGATTCTTAACATCATTAGTATGCTGTCTAGTAATATAGTTGTTGTTGTGCCCTTCAGTCATGTTCGACTCCTGGTAGCCATATGGACGCAGCACGCCAGGTATCTGTGTGTCTGTTTGTGCTTTCCATTGCAAAGATACTGGGGTTACCAGTTCCTTTACCAGTGGGCTCTCTGCCATGACCTGCCCATCTTGGGTGACCCTACGTGGTATAGTTGACTGCTTCACTGAGGTACACAATCCCTTTCAAGACGAAAAGGCAGCGACCCAGAAGGGGAAAAGTATAGTTACCAGTATTTAAAATCTAAACACAAGGGGGGTTACTAAGCACTTTTTCACCTGGGATGAGAAGAGCTGAGATAATATGAGAAAAGGCTATTTTTCTCTGTAGGGAACAGTAAATAGTAAATCAGAAGATAACATAAGACGCACTTTGTAAATCCCCCTTCGGGTTCTAGTGCTCTTTTCAATCTAAACCCATTTCCAAACATTATATATTTACTATGCAACAGTTCAAAACTTCCATGCATTAGTATTTGGGTGCTTATTGGAAATACATAAGATGTCCCCCCCGCATCCAGAAATCCACTGTCCCCTTTATCACCATGGTTGCATCATTGTTTAACAAGGTGGAAATACTATAAAGGAGCAAAGAGGCAGATAGCATCTATAGTACCAGGCAATGAAATTAGTATGTATTTATGTATGAAGTGATCAATGGGCTCCCTGGAGATGGGGGAATTGACATCTGTGGCGGCACCTCTGGGATGTGCAGCTGTGACCTCACGCTGCGTTGTCTCCTCCTGCTGTGTGAGATTGAGAGAATAATCACTTCAAGCTAAATCTTTTAGAATGGGAAAGTCCAGAAAATAAAAGAAAAAAGAGAACAAAAGATCCTAAAATTTCAATCTTTACCAGTTACAGTAATTTATTATATTTGATGTATTGGAGTAGTTTGTTTACTCACTAAAATTCTGACAGCTACAAAAATATCTTAAAATGTTTTCTTAAATGTAATTACTGACTTGAAGATAATGACAAAGTAAAGCAATAATCTATACCAGACAGTGGAAATTACTATCTTGTAGGATATATATCTCAAGGTGTTAAAGGAAAATCCTTACTGATTCAACCCTCAAAGCCTGATATTTATGAGTTGAGTGTTTAAAGCATATAAGTCATTCAGATATTGAAAGAATAAAAATTATAATATTTTTTTCCTTATTTTACATTTTAGCATAACGTTACAAGAGGCCATATAGGGTACACATAGCTTGAGTTTCATAACTAGATAAAATTAATGTTTCTGTCTCAGGAATGGATGATGTTTATCCGACTATCCTGTTTTTATACAGAATTTCTCCATGAACAATGCTCCCACTGGGCTATTTTTTTTGTCATGCAGTCATTTCCAACTCTCTATGACCTCATGGACCGTAACACACCATGCTCATTTTTATGTCCATGGTCATGCGGATCCACTTGGTTTTCATGACAGATACTGGAGTGGTTGCCTGTTCCTACTCCAGTGGGCCACAGCATACAGCTCCTGGTATTCCCCCATCCAACTATGCCCAAACCTGCATGGCTTCAGGGTGATTTGACCTCTAGGTTCCCTGATTGGAATCGACCCAGGTTGCAGCAATAAAAGCACCAAATCCTAACCACTGGACCACCAGGGACATGCAAATAAGGCTAAAAAACTTCTACCTTTTGCATCTTGTCATGGTATCATTTTAGGAGTATGTGCTCTGCTATTAGTCTTCAGAACATAGCCATGGATTGGGGTAGAGTACCAGAAACCCACTCACAGGCAGCTCTTTTGTTTCTAATATTGAGCTCCCCAAGTGTAAGGTTGATGCTGGCAACTGTGAAATGAAATGATGCTGAGTAAGAGCTCCAATCCATTACTAAGAGTTGCTAATTTAAAAGTCAAGTTGAATCATAAATCACTACAAATCTATTCCAAAACACAAAAAACTAGCCCTACCAAATGTGCAAGCTTAATTGTGTAAAAAGTCCAAAAATCACAATCAACATTTAAGTGTACCATTACAATTTTCTCTAAACCCATTCCTTGCTAAAATCTGAGTTATATACAGTACTGTACAGTAGTGTTCGTAAGTCCTCAGAATGTTATCAACCTAACACATTAATTGAGCTTGATATGAGGCTTGATTTCTGATATCCGACAATTAAGGGGTTAACAACGCCCCCTTCAGTACCCACTAAATACAATTACCCCTGGGATTCCCCTGGTACCCTTACCTACAATGATCCTGGGAATCCACCAGGATTACCCCAATATCTACCCTAAACCTGGGAAACCCGAGAGATTCCCTCTTCCCATGTTTAAAGGACCTCCATGGCATCTAGCATTAATCCTAAGCTAATGGAGGTCCTGTAAGGTCCTCTATGGCATCTAAATATTAACCTTTGCCACAGAGGTCTTTAAAGACCTCCATGGAACCTAAAGTTAAGAAATGTGGGGTCCACTATGGTCCCCTGAGATGGTAAGTAGGGTGCCATGGGGGTCCTTGAGGGATGCTGTTAGGGCTAGCGTAGTGTGTTAGTGTAGTGGGTACAACTGTAAAGCAGTGCATTTATTTATTTTTTCGTTTGGCATATACAGTAGGTGGCTATTTAATAACGTCTCTACTCACTATAGCATACTGAGAAGTGTATTTTCAGATCACAAACAAACACAAACAAAATAAACCAAATAGATACAGCAAACCCCACATCAGCTTTTAGATAGTTTAGCAAAGTGACAGATGATAAGTTACACGAAACATATTGCCATCTTCACCTACCAATGTTCGCTGACCCTCAGGAGGGACAATATATGCATATAGTTATTGGGTTTTAGGGTTATTAACATACAAAATAGTCTGAAGACACATTTTCTAGTTCTCTAGGGTAAAACAAACCACGTGTAGCTGGTTTAAATACAGGAAACCCCCACCATCTTTACTTTTCACATTTGATTTTGACTTATGATGCTTAGTAATAATTCCTGCTGACAAAACTACATACTCCAAAAGTTTAGCTTTTCTGTGTTGACAATTCCAGAATTACCAAGGTAATAAGCAAACAGGAAATGAGCAAATATAAAATACTATAGCAAGATAACCTTATTAACTTAAAACAAAAGATCAAGGATATCAGCTGTGTGGAATTAATACAACCAAGGTCTCATATAATCATCATATTTAAAGAAGCCAAATTAAAATTCAAGGTAATTCATAGAGTATGAATACAATTTGCTCTAATGTAATTAATGATTATAATATTATTATCTTGTCTTTTACAACAATCTGTGATTTTGTAAATACATTATTTTCCAGAAATAAATAGGTAGATATAATAACTAGATAATGAGGACGCTTCTAAATATTGTGCAAAATATGAAGAAAGCATGATATAGTTAATATATATAGTTAATATATATATAGTTGATATATCTAAAGGTGCTGATATATCCATAGGTGACAAAGGGGTTCTCAACTGTATACATTTTGTTGTTAGAAGAAGTGGAAAAGGAAATACAAAGCTGACCTGATAGAGAAGGTTTGGGATAGTGTCAGCCTTGATATGCCATTCTCTATTATGGAGATTTCCAGATTGGGGAAGTCTATGTATGGTATTGTATGGAATTTTTTTGTGTGCATGATAGGGGAGTAAAAAATGTATTAGTAGAAGAAAAAAGGGGGTTTGGGAAAAAAGTTTAAATATGTAGGGATTTACAAAACTGGATACCAAATGCCATGTTTGTTTTCAAAATTCTACAATGTATTATTAAGTTGTTTATTGGAAAAGGTTCAGTTGATTGGATAAGTTGCTGTAAAAGTAGAAGTTACCATGACATACAGGTAAGACCCAAGTCATATTACATACAACACATATATTTAAATAAATACCCCTTTTTTTCCCAGTAGTTCACTCCCCTCAAGGGTATAGATAGAGGACAAATTATAAAATTGCAGAATTTTTATTTATATTTTAAAATAAACAAATTACGTTGATTAAAAACATAAAAAACTTTGTTGTTTTCCACATTTGGACACTTTTTGTACAAATCAAATGATTCAATGTTTCATATAATGAGGGTTGACTAATACTTCTGGAATTAGGAGACATATCACCAGTGTTTTCTCATAAATATATTACACCTACCGTTAAACGTAAAGTAAAATGTAATGGATGTTTAGAATGATAAGGTATTACAATGGTATCTGCTGAAATAGTTGATATAGTATATCATATGTCCTAGACTCTATCAGTATTAATGCATAGATTAAACTATACCTACACATAGCATTCATGAGCTATATATAAAAAATGTTTATTTTCCGAAAAGTTTAAAATGCTTATAATTGGGAAATGTAAAGCATTTTCTGCACTGAGGCAGCATTCATGCACCAAAGAGCAGCATCTTGATGTCTGATCAAATAAAAGTTAAGGATAGATGTCTGTAGTTCTCTAGAATGCATTAGAGTATCAACACATATATAAACCTGCCAGCCAGTTTGACTTATCCCCAAGGCGTCCAATCATTTCCTTATGTGCTCACATTTATTACAGCATAGAGAGATGTCATAATCTATCAATATGATGAAGTGGAAAGACGGAAGACTGGTTTAGTGTTGTGGTTGAGTGCGTTTAATCCACTGGCTGATTAGCTATTTGAGGTGTGAGCGGGTAAACACTTAGAGCATCGTATGGAAACAATATCACACTGATCTGACATGTAGACTTATAGTGACACCCACATGGGCATTAGTGACCTATGATAAGTTTATCCCACTAACAGGAGATCATATCATAGGACTATGAAAAAAAACACACATCTTTTATATAGTAATGGATCTTTGTACATGTGGTCCTTATTTTGCTAAATTGCAAATTCAATGTTGTATTTGATAACTAGAGTGGACATAACATCCTGGAGACAGCACACAATGTAGGCTATGCTTTGAGTATGTTAATGTTTTTTTCAATTGTATATATTTAAAAAATGTAAAATGCTTGCAGCATTAATATTTTAACAATATTAAGCTGATATCATAAATATACTAACCTGTCAAATCCCCATAAGGGCATATATTGAGATAATAGTACTCCCAATTTTTAACTCAATAGTATCTTTGACCACTGAATCAGAAAAACAACTAGATTATATATAAACAACAGGGGGGTAAGTGCTGTGAAAGATTTATTTTTAAAATAATGTTTAAATAAGAACATTTCTATTAAAGCTCCAAGAAGAGACAGTGTTGAGCAATTAATTACACTGGGGATTTGTATCAGGGAAGAAGGTAAGAGAGCATGGGAGCAAAGGAGATAGGGATGGGTGCTATGTGAGGTGGGTGCTGAGAGGGGATAGATGCTGAAAGGGGTTGGGTGTTGACAAGGACTGGGTGGGGATGGATGCTAAGAGGGGTAGGTGCTGTGTGCGGGTGATGTGTGTATATGTATATATATATATGTATATATATATATATATATATATATATATATATATTGTGAAGGGGGCTTGGGGGTGGAGCAGCAATGGGTAAGGGTCTTGGAAAGGCTTGCAGTTATGGGAAGGGGTCTGGGGAGGAGCACTAAGTAATTTGACCCAGCACAAACCATGTTTTACACTATGCCAGCGGGCGTCCCAAAACTTTTTTTCACCAGGACCCTCCATTCTCTAGCTCCACCACTGCAGCCACTCATAATTTGACAAGTGGCTTCAACATTACCAATGAACTATTTCAATGAGGAATGTTATCTGATGCTCTACCACACCTGATTACTTATTGGAGATTCTGAAGGGGAAGAAAAAAATAGTTTTATCATGGGTTTAAATATTGTAAATTAGGTGTTTTATATAAGAAACAAGGACTACATCTAGCAGTTTAAATGTGGAATAATTTACACCAGTTAATCATCTAAAGCGAATACATTTAGTCTTTGCAGAATTACCAGTAGTCTATGATCAGCGTACGTTGACCGGCATGGGGTCTTCATACTATAATAGTGTAATCAGAGGTAATTATGTGACAAACGATTATGGTAGAAAATAAGACACTAGAAATGTCACCTTGGAAAATGTCCATGTGGATTGACTTATATTGGTGAGGCAATAAACAGGGTCAGTGAGAGACTAACACTGTATAAATATTCATAGAGGCCTTTCAGTTTCTGTCAATTTCAAAGAAAAGGTAATAACTTATATTGATGGAAGTTTTATAAGTAATTCACAAATTGAGACAGGTTCTGGATAGGATACATAACCTTCTAAATTCACTTCATCAAAGGACCATGTAGCCCCTGTATAGATTAATTAATTTAAATGTTTATCTTCTATTTTGAACAAAAAATTATTTTACAAAAAATATTTTGTTTTAGATTTGGAAGAAGCAAGTTAGTTGGTAGAAATAAGCATAAACGTATGAACAATCATTTTTTTAAATATGGGATTTTATATTTGACACTTGGCACTTGCATAGTTTGTATTAGATGACTAGAAATATCATAGATTTGGCGAGTCATTTTATAAATGATGAAAATCAGATGCTTTCTTTCTATGAATCCCATACATATTCCTCCTTATATTTTAATATAATTTATAATTGTGTGAAGGCTCGCTTAACATGTTTTCACCAGTATGGTATATCAGATTGATAACTATCTCAATTGACTTGAATGGAAAAGGAATTAAAAATAGTTTTACTTAATCCAGTAACATGATGGTGATGAGTTTTAGCAAATATGTAACTCTCCCATCACAGAAGAGTTAAGTCTGGGTTGCATCCACACCATGCCATCACACACACGGTCATTTGACTGGTTTCAAAACAGCTTTCACTTAACAGTCCCCTCATATAAGATATACTTAAAGGAATTTGGAAGGTTTCTGAAAGGTATATATTATCCTTGTGTATCTATTTTCTATGTAGTTTACTTTATTAAGAAGTGCTTAAATCTCTGTTTTTACTTCCTCAAGTCAAACACATTTTCCTGGCTTGGACTTCCTCTCTGCAGCTCAAGAAGACAAAGACTCTGCTGTGTCTCATACTAACCAATCAGATCCTCCTTTTCCATTGTATGGAATTATTTTGATGTGAAAACTGAAGTAAGCCAGAACTGTCTGGGGGTAGTGAATAAGATGTGTTTTAAAAAAAAAAATAGTAAATCGGGTTTAAAGATCATTAACTAACATGCATAGTGGGTTATCATGTCCATACAACTAGCCAATTAAAGTTAGTCGTTCTCTGATTTAGCACCTCTATTTCTATAGTTTTTTTTATATGCTTCACAATTTTCTTTGGCCCTGTAAACCAACAGAGTTAGTCTGAATATTTTATATACCTGTTTATCTATTATATATATATATATATATATATATATATATATATATATGATATAATATAATAAAGTATAATATATATATATAAAATATTTAGTACCGGTAAGTAAGATTTTAGCAGTCAAGCATGTTTTACACATCTTTCCGAGACATATCACCAGGGGCGACTGTTGCATTTGGGCAAATGGGCGATCCCCTAAATTATGGGCCTCTTCTACAACCTGTATGAACAAAAAATATATTTTATTACAGCATTTAATAATTTATTGTGGCTAGCTATATTGTCTGTACTTTTTGACACATGGCAGCCCCAGAGTCCAAGAAAGACCAAAGCACATGTGAAAATGTGTCAAAATAGAATTTCAACAAAGTTAGCACAGACACTCTGGTCAGCAGCAATGTCCTCTGGATGCATCTCCCACTCAGAATAAAGGGAAGGAGCTGCAGCATGGATAGCAACAGTTACCCTATACTGGTCCACAAGGACCCCTGTGGGGTTAATGGGGCCCACATTTTTAACCTGGCACAGAAGGACCCAATGGCCCTCATAGCGAAGGTCCTGGGAGCCTCTCGGAGCCCTGTGGGCCTTACTGAGGTCTCCCTGGACTTCACAGGCATTGCTAGTGGTCTCCCTGGGCCTCATGAGGGCCTATTGCTGATCGCTGGGGCTCTCTATGGGTCCGTCTGGCCTAGTGGGGATAAAACATAATACCCAGGGCACTGTGCGGTTTAGAGGGGTCCTACAGGTTACCCAAGGCTCATAGGAGGTGGGCAGGGTCTATATAGGGTCAGTAGTCATGGCCATATAGGACCAATATACAGGTCTGTATGGCTAAAAGGGGAGGAGCCTGTACTATTGGCTGGAATCGATGCAAGAGTAAGGGTCAGGCTAGAGTTTTCCATCCCATCAGCTTAAAACTTTACAAGTTGCCACTGCATATCACTAGAATACACTGTTGCATGTTCAGGGAGAAAGATAAAACAATTTAGAAACAAGCCAGCAAAGCTGGCAACCAAATAATGATGTAGCATTTATGGACATGTTTAGAATACTGTCATTAAATTAGGCCAAGGTGTTGGTGGCTCAGCTGCGGCTTGATGTGCAATGCAGAGATCAGCTACTTCCAAGTTAGAATCAGGGGGCTAATCCCTTCGACTGTGTCACATACAGCTTGAATTTTGCGGATACATTTTTTAAATATGTTTTGTATCAATCATACAGGATAATAACTCAAAAAAAACAAACTCTCTGCATTCCTATATATTTTATAGAGTAGAAAAATCCCTAAAATATGTTCTACCAACTAATAAATTATAAGCAATGATATCTTCATTAAAAACATATATTAGATTGTCCATATGTCCATTAGCACCATTCAACATTTAATATTTTATTTACTTTCAAAGTTCAATGTAGGAAAAAGCAAACATTCAGTTGCTAAAGTACTTTATAACATTTTTAAGAAAATAATATGGAAATGGGCTAAAAAACAACACACCAGTTAGTTATCCCAGATTAGGCTTTATTTGTCTCGCGATGACAGATACAACACGCCAAATTAAATTAATCAAAATGAAGTTAAGCCCATGATTATGTATATATAGGCAACAGTTTATCATCTTGGAAAGATCTCATTCAAAATGTATTCAAAGCAAATCTCTGTTTAATTTCTATGTACTATGCTACATTTATGCGAATTACACATTTGGAGAAGTGAATGAATTGAATTGTGATTTAAAGGCCATTCTAAGGAAGTGCCCAAAACCCGTAAAAACATCGAAGTGCTTCGGAATATATTCTGTTTTAATAGCCATGTATCCCATTGCCCACACCTATATGGCTTTAATTCCAGTTCACAATCAATCACTAGAGGCTATAAGGATACCCATAATTAGATTATCAAATCATAACCATACTCATTTTAAGTCTGCTTGCATAATTACATCAGCATGCTAATGTCATTTTAATGGTCTTTAACGATGTAATAAGAAATAATGGATATTATTTGACAGCTACATAACCATTAACAAAACATATTAAGGAGAAGTAGTATTTCCATAAAATACAGTCTATCTATTTTAGTCTATACAGCTGCAATTTGTAATTACATGTTACACAGGCGGTAACTTCATATTTCAAATGGAATTATAAATCTAACCAATATACCAACAACAACTTCCCATGAATAGTGTGTATGAGCGTCCGCTATGATTCTGGATTAACTTGAGATCAGATATACCGCAACACATAAGAATGGTCTTGTGAATTTTGCAGATTTTGCTAAATTACACTGTCATTTAGGAGAAATTCCACCATAAGCCATGATCATAAAATATTTTTTACAAAAAATCTTAATTTTGCATGCATACAGAAAGTTATCTGGCTTCACGAAAACCAGTTTGGAGGTTGAGGGCAAGTGTTGTCTTTCACAGTAGTGGAGAGAAGGATGGGGAAGGAGGGGGTGAAAAGGGGATTTGTTATATCATTGTAGCTTTTAGTATTTGATATCTATCTCCTCCACCACACATGCTCAAAAGCAAGGTCATCTGCACTACTCAGAAATATGAACACCTTTCTAAAACATAAAACCTAAGTATCATGGGTGCCTCGAAGGCGCAGCAGAGGTGTCATATGAATTAAAGTGCTACCATTATGAACCTCCCGTCCCTAAATATGCTCTATGTCAGACTCCATTTTTATAATCTTTTCATCATACAGTAATCACATAACAAAATTAATTTTTTTTAGGGATGATGAATATAGATCTCAGGTTACTTATTGCTTGATATCTGAGTGATTTTAATCTTTTTAGGCAACATTATGGCTGTTAAGAATACTATACTGGAAAATATATTAGGTATAATATGATGTATAGTATGGTTTGCTGTGCTGGTTTGAATTGATCATACATTCTTGTGCTAAACAGACAAATCAACCCAGTTTTCTTCCACCAAATAATATTTATTTAATATAGTCTTCTTTTTTATATGCTTTTTTAATAATACACCTTTACTTCATTGCTTTCTGGAGATATGGAACAGTTTAAAAGACAGGTTTGTATGAGTGATAAGGTTGAATAACAATTCCTTCTTTGCCATAGGCTAAAAAGTATTAGCACATCGGCTTTGGTACATTATTTGTGCTCTCAAGATTACTGTGTATAATATCATTTCATATAGAGTCTATAACTATACAAATAGTGACTGATATGGAGATTCGTGATACAGAGCTTGCTCTTCCTCCAACTTTAAATATTTTCTTAGCTTGCCATTACTTGCCCAAAAGTAAGACAACAGATGAACAAGACAGCAAGCAAACACATGTTTTGCTATCGGTGGATATGTGTAAAAATCTAATTTTTTCTCTTATGATAACCTATTATTTCAAAAAATTATTTAAGAAAATGTATCCAGTTTTCCCTAATATACTATATATTTTATTTTTATAAGAAACAAAAGCACCAGGTCTGAAGAAAGTATAACAACCACACTTGGGAAAAAAGCAAAACATAGTTATTAGAACCCATATCAAGTTGCAAATAACAAAATATGGAAATTCTAATCCATTCCGAGAAACTATGCTTGGGTCCTTTAAAATAAATAAGCCACTTATGGTATTATTACGAACAGATATCAAATACTGTGAAACAGTGTGCACAACCATATAGATGTCTATGGGCAAAAATGCAATAATGATTTGGGTATTACTCTAACATATATGACTTGGAAAAACATTTGGCTCTGTGCACCATTAAACTATTACAAGGTAATGTTAATGTGGTAAACTATGGCAGAAAAAAGAATTTGGATCTAAAGAAAACAATGAATGTTGGAAATTTCATTGCGAACATGGTGCTTCCATTCTTACATGGTGGGAACGTATATGTACATGCATTCACACATTTTGGAAAATAGTCTATGAATCAGTTTATGATGTTACAGAGGTGAATAAAAGACCATCAAATTCTCTGTTACACATATGATAAGGTAAACATAACACACACTTTCTGGTTTTCACATTAAGATACTAGAAATGCCAAATCTTTCAATGTTAGCACAAAAATCGGCTATGTTTCACAGAGAAATAGAAAGATTGGATAGTTAATACGTGAAAATTAGGAATCAAATTTCCGACATAAAACAAGGGAGGTTTATGAGACTAAAATAGAGCGTGCACATTTATTAACAAATACAATAAAGTAGAGTAAATTATAAAAATGACAATAGATTGTTTTGAGAATGTTTATATTAATTTCATTAACACTTAATTAAGATTAATAAATTATGATTATGACAACGGATTGCTCTGTATGGATTTTTTCAATTTCCCTTTTGAATTTGTTACATTTTAATATAAAAATTAAGAAAAATGTAAGAGAGGAAAAAAAAAGAAAAAAGCAGAATATATATTATATTAGAGACATTTCAAGCAAAACTGAATGCTTATTTATTTTTAGTTAAAATCTCCACTTTTACAAATAATTCTTGTTCTAGCTGCTGTGCTGTGGTTAACTTAATGCAAAATTAAAACATATAAACATAAGGAGATTTGATTTTATTATTGGGTTGGGGTATTTTTGCAAATGTAAATAAACAGGAAGATAAACATTAGATAGATAAATAGATAGATAGATAAATAAATAAAATATTTTGTCGTAATACCATATAAAATATTGATAAAACTTACATAATGTATGCAGTCAGCCAAAAAAGCATAATGATACATACCTGACATCACTAAATGCATTCATTTGCTGTTTGAGAAGCATGGCTACCTCATTTAATAATTTCAGACCGCTTTCCACAGGCAGAGGGCTGTAAAGAGAAAAACAGAGAAAAAAAGCATTAACAAAAAAATGGAACTCAAAGCTAAAGTCCCAAAAGAGTTATCACCTTGGCCTGTCAGGATATGAAAGCCATAGCTTGCTATATTCCTGTCACATAGAGAGTGTGATATCAAGGGAATTGGGATCAGGTGCTTCTTTGGGCATGATGAATCACCTGAATTTTCAGCAATAAGACAAACAATAAGGTGTAAATGGAATTCTTAGGAAGTGTAATGGGCCCCCGATGCAGAGACGATCCATTTCAGTCTTCAATATATATAGGGAGAGATAGAGGTGTGAGCAGAGAGATATATTAAAAGGCAAAGTAGATAGTACATACAGTGAATGGAATGCCTATTTGCTTTATTACTTGTGGTATAACAAAGTCACAAACGCTAATATATATATATTTTAACTATTTTCCGTCATTCAAACGTGAACACAAATGTACTAAATATATATATATATATACTAGCGACTTACCCGTCAAAAATGACGGCAATAAAATGTGAAGCCTGGAAATGCGAGGCTCTCCCCCCTCTAACTTGAGGGCGCGTCCGTTAAAGCAGTAATTTTTTTGAAGCCTGTAACTGGTAAGATGTTTGGAGCCTCTGCCCCCCTCAAGCCAGTCACGTACAGGTGCTCATCGCGAGCACCGCATTTCCAGCCCCGTGAAGCCAGTCATGTATGGGCCTCCTGATGAGCACCTTCGGGCGCTCATTGCGAGGCCCAATATGAGCGCATTTGGGCGCTCATTCCAGCCCCTGTCAAGCCAGTCAAGTACGGGCCTTGCAATGAGCGCCTTTGGCGCTCATCGCAATGCCCACAATGAGCGCCTTTGGCGTAACTATCGTGCTTGCAATAAGCGCCTCTGGCGCTCATTGCGCATGCGCAAGCCCATAACTTTTAACATAGCGTTACTGTTATGGATTGGGATCCGTACAAAATGCATAACTGTATTCGTGCACCTACTTATATATCTTATCTTTGCAGTATTAGCTTTACACCAGAACTCTGTGTTGGTGTACTATTTCTCTAAGGTGTGCACACTATCTGTATATTGGTAATTTGGCCAGGGACAGATATCTCTGAGAAATACTTTGTTATTCCCGAAACATTACCAACAAACTCGCAATTACGACAACTGGATAAGTAATATATATATATAGATATATATATATATATATATATATATATATATATACACACACACACACACACATACATACACATACATAATTATATTGATATAAGGAATAAGAAACATGTTAATACTGTACAACATTTGTTAGTATTTCGTCATCAACAACAAAAAAATACTACTATTTAGCAAATTTGACACTTATGTATGAGAAGCTCCTTTTGAATACTTATAAAAGACTCGGGCCCCTATTCAAAGATGCAAATTTGCAACAGCTACAGAGCGATTCAATTGAACAACCCTGCAACTACCTGGCCGGAAACCGTAATCCATGCACCCGTAAGTAGCATTTCAGAGCATGATCATGATCAATTAGGCAAGGCCGCAACTACCGATTTCGAAACAGACAATAGTAAATGAACCGTCATCATGACGCCAGTAAACCATTGAGGTTAAACATTAATCGATTAGCGTTTAGAAGTCCGATATGCGATCAGACTTGCAATCGGGCAATGTACAAAATAATAAAAATGAATGCCGACACTGTTCTAGTCCATGTGGCCTGATATGTATTAACTCCTTGATTACTGAGATTGATATAACACCGAAATGATATGGTAAAATAAATAATTTTTGATTGCAGATTTGCGAGCTTGAGACTGTTGTGCAATTAATTATAATGTCTTTCATCGCTTTCCCTGTCTTTTAAAGTACGTTATTGTTTTTTTATTTGCATTTACAATGCTACGTTCAGGTATTTAACTCCGTTGCAAGTCCTATGTGGTACTTGTATGATTTTCTTCTATATTTGCCATTTACGGGTGTGAAAACATTTGCGGGCTTGAGGAATTATAGTAATTGACTAGCTATTTGGGATTGTAACATTTACGGGCTTGAAAGATCAAAGGCTTAGATGGGTTGGAGTTATGATTTTGACAACCTCAGGGATTTTTAGCCTGTAATCCGCAAATCGTTTGCGGGTAGCTAAAAGACGCCAATTGAAAAGCAAATTAGTTTACAGGCTCCAGTAACTAACAATTGCTCAACTGAATAGGAGCCTAGGTTGTAACCTTGGTGAAAGGCTTTGAGACATTCTACTCAACAAGTACCAGCATCTCGTTTTGAACAGAGGAACCTTGTAATGACCTTGTAATGTTCTAACTTTAATACCTGCTTCTAAAATACCAACCAGGAAAGTCAGATAGGGCATTATTTTGTAGCTGGCGATAGAGTATGGCAATGGCTTATAGTGCCCTCTACTGATCACTAATGTAAGTACCTCGAAAAATATAGTCACAAATACAGGTTACAGTTACAGTCTCACACATTTCTTATTTATTCATGAAATCATAATAAAGTGGTCATCTGAATCCACCTTATTCCAACCACAGGGGTCGCCACTCAAAGCATACAAGATATTTACCTTTTTTTATGCAGTTACCTATGTCTTGTACTAGATGAGAAATTGAACTAAAATATAGCAAACTGACAAATTTTAATATTTAAGTTACACTTTGACACACTTGAATAATGAGGTTTGGTTAAAAGGTAATATACATAATGAATTACATGTGCTGTTCTACTCTTAATTGACTTTCATGAACACGCCCCAACTGTATTTCTTTTGGATAGACATTCCCTCTTTTAAGGTACAAGCCCTCTGTTCCTCCTAGCCCCCAAATATCCCTCTGAATGGCCACTGCCACACTTAAGGGCAATCTCCCAATTTCAGAGTGATCATCCCCTCTTTATTTCTCTGGTTTCTCTCAGAGACTTTGCTGATATCATTAATGAATAGCCATAACTCCAGCAAATAGTGTTTCTGCATCAATGTCCCTATTTGGCACTTGTAATATTGACAAGTATGTTAAAGCATGACTATTTTGGTAAATGCTTGTGAGGTATGTAACAAAAATAACAACATTAGCAGGTATGCAAGACAGGAACACAAAATAATTTTTGAGAAAATCTTGTATTTTTAGATGACTCTGCTTGTGCCATTGGATATTCTGTCTTAGACCCCTAGCATGTCTGTAGACTGAGGGGGAGAGTTAAACCTATGTGTCTTACTCTAAGTTCTCTTGTCAAGTTTGTGTTTGGAGAGCATGTTTCCAACATTAGAGAATACAGCTTTTGTTTGAGTCCACAATTCATCCTATTGATTTCAGTTTTCTAATACTTTTAGGAACAATATCTGTCATCGTTAAAACAAAACCGAGGATAACTGTTAAAATTAAAAGCATATCTAAGTGAGCTAGATTAGGAATGCATCTGATTAAGGAGAATTAGGAATATATGCAAACATTTTTTTTGCATGAAAAAATCCCAAAATAAACATTTAAACACTTACATTTAAGTCAGCAAAATCTATTGTAATTAGCAAATTAGGGTTAACACGCTTCAAAGCCAGGCTAAATTAGCATCACATTTAAAATGATTTGTTTTAGCCAATCAGGTTAGCTGAAACATTTGAAGTTCCTGAACACTGAGGTTTGTGCTGTAAAGCAGCCTGGGATATGTAGTGTATCACTGATATGTGCTATGTATTGCTGCTGACAGAGGCAGGAAGCTGCAAGGAGATTGACTGAGCAAGTAACAGCAGGTAAATAGTAGGTTAATATTGCTCCTCTGATGCTGCATGCTGATTGGAGGGGACCAAATGCCCATGTAGACACCCCCTGGAGGTATCAACATAATTAGAGGAATTTGTAGATATTAATAAAAATAAAATGATTTATGAGATGTGCTGCATACACATAAGCTGTGTTTTGCCAAAGATTGCAGAAATGTATGAATCCATGAAACATGCCTTTAAGGGCCATGTTATTTATATTAAAGTGTGTAAAGCATTTTCAACATTATAAAGTCAATTTATTCAAAATAGCATACTGTATGTTTATAAAAATATGTACCAGCTGCTAAAAACTGGATTTAAGTTGCCTTATAGAAATAGCAGAATTATATGACTTTTTTAATTGCCCTAAGACAGACATTTGAAATCGTGACATCAAAAGTCAGTTTTGCTACCTACAGTCAAGAGCAAATGTAATAAATACACTTGACATCACAAGATGCTATCAAAACATAATGGAGTTTTGTTAAATAAACCTATTAGTGATGCTTCAGATCTATGTTCTGAATAAAAATAGAGACAGGTAGTACAGCCAGTTCTAAGTGATTGAGTGTCATCACACAAAAACATTCTGTTTGTACCATTTAGGAAAATTACAAAAAAAACTTAGCCTCAATCTTTGAAAATAATAAGTGGACAAATATAAATCACTATCAACATCACTGGTCAGCTGAACACAAGCAATGTTAGATACTGTAGCTTGCTTGAAAGTACGGGATATGTCTGAACACATCAACAATGTACAGGTTACAATTGATTTAATTGCGCTTGCACCCAGGTGGGTCAAACTAGCCAGGAAGAAATTATATTTAGCTTTATTTGTTTTCAGTTGAGCATCTCTAACATGTACAAATAGCCTTTAGGTTTCGTCAAGGGTTTTAGGTGACGCCTTTTCTCTCTGCATAGCGAGATAAGATGCACCTCAACAACCAAGGCCAAGAAATTAATATGGGTATTGCTGTTACCCCTTTTAGTAGATCTATTATTTCAGGATTTAAATGTTCTTGGGGATTGAGTAATATTCTACGACATCTTTATATGGGACAAGCTAACCCATATTCCAGGGCACAGGTTCCAGTATTTAATACTCTCCATCCTCAATTTAAATTAGCGATGACTAAATATATATAAATGCTGATCATATTTAGAGGTACTCCAACGATGAATAAAACGTGTTTTCCTTTAAGATATGTTTAGCAAAATCTAAATCTGGACTTGGAATTTTGGAAGACTGACCATCTCCTGTTGGTCAAAGTACCCTGCCTAGTTTCTCTTAAATTATTATATTTCTCAAAAACCTTATGTTTTAAGGTTTTAAGTCCATTATTCAGTGCTAAAGAATGAGTGATCCAGGTTATAAATGAAATGTAAATAAGGATAAGGCTACAGTTGCGCACTATGAAGCTGTCTCAATGGCATCATACCATATACCATATATTTATCACTGTCTTCTAAGAGTTAGATATTTTGTCCAATCATGTATATTACACACATATGTATTTAAACAAACTCAAATTCTTCTCCTGCTTAGCCATAAAACTGTGTCGGACCATTTCGCACTGTCCCCCAGTGATGTCCTCATAAGAGACAAGCAGTTCAATAAGGGGTTGAATTGGTTTTCTAAATCACTTCATATGAATTTTTAGTAATTCTGAATTCCTAATTAAAATAGCTAACTGTTATTGTCAGGACATTACGCCAGTCGTTTAATGCTTTCACTCCTCTTCCACCAGTCTGACTTTGAAATAACCAGAAATTACTTTTAGTTCCTTACAATCAACATGTAAAGAGTTAATGGAGTAGAGAAAATGCTTTGCTTTTTGAAAAGTTTATTTTTTTGTATGGCTTTTGCAGAAATAACAGGTTTATTTTTAATCCCAGTAGGTGAGGAAGTGATTGGTAAGTAAACACAGCAGTCCAAACTCAGCAGTACGCACCAGAGAAACATCGAATGTAACTTAAAAAGACATTCATAGCTTGTGGTTTGACGTCACAATTTATCTGTATGGAAAGGATCTATGGAAATGGTTAGAAAAAATATACTCTATTCATCCACAGCTGCACCGACTTTAAATATAGAAAGAGTGGCTTTTTTGACCTACTCTGTGATCTTTTGTGTCGCTTGCTCAGTAAGTAACTGCCCACGGGTAATTACTGTGTAAACAACTGTTTCATTGGCAGAACAAAACGCCTTGCCACCATTGCATTATGTTCTAGCGCTTTCTATCTCTATTGTCAGTCTAAACATTATTTTTAAATTGAAAGGCACAGAGCTAACAGGCAATTTATAGAAACAAAATTATGTAATTTTCTGTCTCCTTTCTCTAACAAGCTTTTCAGGACACCATTTTGCGCTATGACTAAGAACCATAAAAAGCTAAACTGAAGAAATAAAAGATTCTTCTTTTGTTATATCAATAACTGTTCCATGTTACAAGATAAAAAGTCAACATCTCTGTTGGAAAAGTTCATTTTAGGTCATAAAACTGGAAAGCTTAAATCACGCGGTAAAGCCAAGATGTGGTGTAGGTAAAATATATCTGTAATCTCAAACTTCACCTATTCAATTAACCGTTTTAGAAGTTCCTGTAATAAACAGACTAAAAAACATACAGTACAAAAAATCTCTGCAACATCCTATTAGTACATAACTTTACTTGAGCATACTTATGTCTACATTGAACTCACTAAAATTGTTGGGTACCATCAGACAGAGACCTGAAAATCATTTATGAAAGCTGTTTACATTTTTTAATTTGATCTAGAATTGAAATAACTTTATTGCTACTATAGCACTTGGACCGTTTCAACGAGCATCAGGATAGATAATAAGGATAACAGCTTGGCCACACAGACAATGAGCTGCTTCACGTGGCCAGTCATTTACGTTAATGGAACTGGTATGAGATATGAGCTTCAGAAATCAGAGTTCTTTGTGACTCATCGGCTATAGGGTGAGATGTATAGATACTTTGTGTGATTTATTCTGTAAATTCTCTGCAGGGAGAAATAATGTTCTGCAAAGCTTTGTAAGTGATGAACAGTGTAAGATGTGTCATATAGGGATTCAAACTCTCCACAAACCCCAAACTAAATGCCTCTAATTCCACCAGTTGAACAGTGATTTCAAAAAGCAAACCCCTTTTTTCACAAGACTTTCAAGATGCTTTTTTTCTGTGAAGCTGATCCTCAACATAAGTTGATTTTACATGAAAAGGCATGCTTTGAGATAACTAAATGTGTATATAAATATTATGAAACTTGTATAGTTTCTTATGGATGTGCTTGGCAAGTATTTTTTTATTTCCAAACTAGCAAACTGGTTGGTGAAAATAGAAAAAGTTGGGCAGAGAATGGTCGGATGTACTAAGGGTTAGAGAACCTTTCCATTCATATTTAAATCTATAGAACAGATGTACTAAGCATCTGCTATCTCTGGTCCTTTTCCAACACAAAGAGTCAATAATAAAGCCGTTGGTTTAAGAGCTACAAAAAACATAAATTAGTTTGTGAAGGGGAAACTGGGAAAAGGTTCAAATGATGCTCTAATTTAAAATAAAGGTTGTAACAAGTACTATGTCAATGAAATATTATTTAAAAAGACATTTCCTTAGAGTAAATTTAAGTCTGTATTTTGAAGTCTGTATCTCAATTATACCTCATCAAGTTTACCTATGCTCTAGTGTGCACTCAATGTTTATTACTCCCTGAGGACCATGAAGTAGTTCCAGGCTGATAATAAAAGCCATTGTTTCAATTGTAACATACTGAGCATGTACAAACCACCATTGTGTAAATAGAAATGATTAGATGCTCGCACAAACATAAAACATGGACTCTGCCTGGAAGCTCAGGAAGGTTGATAGACAGACACAAATACAAAATTTAGTCAAAGAAAATTGTTTTATGTAACAAACAATTGATATAGTATTAGTATTAGTATTCACTAACTTAGTCACTAACTATTTGCCCTATACTAATCCCTGAAAAAGCAATTGTGAGTGCCTTAACTACAGAGTAAACCCTACATAGCTCCAGTAATCCCCCATCCCTAAAACACTGCAAGCAAATAGCTATTTGTCACAGCTCCGAGTGGACTTCATGACAAAGACGAAAAGCAAGGCATAAATCTCCATTGAGTTTTACACTGACAATAAATTACGAGTTATTCCCTGACACTTTGTCACCCAAACCCTATGCTAATAAGATTTTATGAATCACTCGCAAACCAGGGCACTGCCGAAATTGAAAAAGCAGAAGAAAGATTTACGAGTATCAAAGACCACTCGCAAATGCTTTTAAGACCTTTGCTGAGTCTCCAAGAAGCATTTAAAGTGAAAGTATAGCACAAAACTCACTACAAAATTATGAAATTTCAACATTATTTGACACTTAACAATCCGATATAAACATATGTTTAATTAAAAAAATATGATATGTTAGTATTCAGTCCATTTTATGATACAAAATCCAGGGTAACAAACTACCCAGTACTCAAGGGTTACTATACGTCACAAAACCACATTGCCTAGAAACAAACGCTGTAATGCTTTGTCTGATATTTTAACACAAAATGAACACATCTTTATTCATTGAAGCTATAAATACAATTGTTACATCTTTTAAATATCAAAATATATTAATAAAGAAAAACAATTACATATATCTGTTCCCTTGCTGTTAGTTACAGGAAGTTCCTGCAGTTCCCCCTCATTATAAGATTTATGACGTTCACATTTCCTATTGGCTCCTGGGGCCGTCTCAACTGTAAAGCTTGATCTGGCTGCTCCCTACACATATATCTGTAATCTGGAGGAGTGAATGATTTGTATTAGTGTTGAATTTAGGGGAAAAAAGCTACTGCAGACTTTTTTACTACATTCCCGTAAGTTGGAGCACCAGATTCGCATATAGTATTAAATTACATAAAATTTGGAGCCTTTGATGTGGCCCTTTCATTTAATTTCTATTGGTTTTTCTGGCACATTGCTGGCACATTGCACAATAAAAATATAATGTTATTCTAAAGACCAAACCTGGGATACGATTTACATTATTACTAAAAAAATAATAATTTCATAATGCCATATAATAGTCTCATCTATCTATGAAACATGTTAGATAATCCCCAAAATATTTTGACCATTGGCCTTAATAAATACACATTTAACACTTTAGTTTTCTTCAAATTACTCAAGAGTTTCTTGGAATTTTTATACTATGGCCCACTGACAGCCAAAATCTTCATCAAGTAAGGAGTACTAAGACAAGTAAATATATATGGTTCTGGCTATATTGAAAATCCCCATTTTGCTCTTTCTCCCCATGGGTGTGAAATTTAAACTGGTTAACTCAGACAGATTCAAGTCTGAACCAATTTACAACACAGGTGACACTTTGCAAAATCAATTTCAGTGGTTAGCCTATGAAGGTCACTGAAGATTACTATAACATAGAAAGGTACCACTAATGTATAAATAGAGGAGAATGGATGAGAATTAACTCTCCAAAGCTATTAGGAGAGATGGAATCTAGGCAAGTCATAGAGAATTTACTTCAAAATATACACTTGTATTTCCTTATAGGTTAGGGGCGGTTGGATTAGAAATGAGGGAAGCAGATAGAACACAATGATGTGACTGCTTCATAGGTATTATAGATATATCATTTACTAAAGCATGTAATTCTCAAATGTATTTATTTAACATAACATGTACACTTGCAGTCCAAAAAAATGTAAATCTCAAAAGGAACAGAAGTTAAAGGGCCACAGAGGGTTCCCTGTTTTTAATATTAAGGTAAACTACCCAAGTATTCATTTGCATAATTATACATTATTTTATTAACAAATGCTTAATAGCTCTGTTTTCACCCACGGAAACCTTCCAAACAGTCTCTGCAAGGGTTTGCCCCTCTAGCTCATGCATGTTTCTATAAAATCTTACTAGTAGTACTATAATTATACTGCTACAGGATGTGCCATTTTTCTTTTTTTTGATCAACTTCCGAGGTGAGAGAATCTGCACAGTGAAAATATGGGAATGAAATAAAGAGCCTTTATTAGGTATACATTCAATAATTGGAGATGCTAATGAAGCCAATCAATTGATTGGCTTCATTAGCATCTCCAATTGTTGTATACTTATTGTAGAATTGTCCATAATTATGGTTTAATATTAGCCTTAAAAGTTTTTAATGATAACTTAATAAAGGTTCTTGTTTTATTTCCTAACTAGTAACTTGCCCGTCATAAATGACGTTATCATATGTTATATTATGCGCCCTGTCTCTCTCTGTGCTCTGTCTCTCTATGTGCCCTCTCTCTATGTGCCCTCTCTCGCTATGCGCCTTCTCTCTTTATGCACCCTCTCTCTCTGTGCCCTCTCTCTCCATGCTCCCTCTCTCTGTGCCCTCTCTCTCTATGCACCCCCTCTCTCTCTATGCGCCCTCTCTCTCTCTATGCGCCCTCTCTCTATGCGCCCTCTCTCTATGCGCCCTCTCTCTCTATGCGCCCTCTCTTTATGCGCCCTCTCTCTATGCGCCCTCTCTCTCTCTATGCGCCCTCTCTCTCTCTATGCGCCCTCTCTCTCTATGCGCCCTCTCTCTCTATGCGCCCTCTCTCTCTATGCGCCCTCTCTCTCTATGCGCCCTCCCTCTCGCTGTGTGCCCCCTTTCTCTCTCTATGCACTCTCTCTATGTATGTGCTCTCTCTCTGTGCCCTCTCTCTGCGCTCTGTGTGCTCTCTGTCTCTGAGCACCACAAAAGCTCACTAGTTTACAAGGACAGCAGGGAAGAAAGCAAAATGGAAGCCTGTGCCGAATCATTTTACTTTCAAATAACATTTTGCCCGCTATCATTTTTATTTCATCAAATCGAAAAAAAAACCTTGGTGGTCCTTTAACCAGTATAAAAAGAGTAGAGCTATGAGAAATGCTTTTTTTCTGCTAGAAACAACCAATTAATTGAATTATTAATAGTAATAATAACTAGTCATAGTGGTTAAAAAAAAAAAGTACTTGTACTTAGGTATAACATTTTACAAGTCCACACTCAACTTGATTTGTATAAAAAATATAGATTCCATAATTCAAAAGAAAATAGCCAATTGAGCTGATTAACAAATATATGATTATTTTTATGTATATTTATATTGTCTATATTCATCTATTCTGTTGGCAGACCCATATTTACCTACAGTAACTTTGCATCTGATTTGCAGTTAATTTGAGTTTTTAATGGACCACTGTAAATATAATTGTTTTGTCTCTCATAGAGGACCATGATCATATATTATTTATGAATATGTTCCTGTTAAAGCTTAAATGGCCATTTACCTTTTATTTTTATTTTATTACACTAATACCAGCTAAAAATCTGCAGTCTTAGGTCTATTCACAAACACACTACTGACAGTTCCATGATTAACAACATCTGCAAACACTGGCAGGTGCAGTCTTCATGAGCACAAAGATTTATGGATTTTCTCTGAACTTCAGGAATGTAGAAGGAGATTTTAACCCCCCCAACTGCCATTTTTAGCTGAATCCAGCAATCCTTTCTCTGCACGGATGATTTTGTGAAGGGTTAGCTCTCTTTCTGCTTAAGCTCTCTGCATGGAGTTGTTGCTATGAGTCTGTCTGGGGAATGTCAGAGTCTACATGTAAACAGAGATTTCACATAAAGTTCTCTGTGAAAAAAGAATGTATTTCAAAAAGTATTTCAACATGGTATTATGAGAAGTTTACAGTTGTGTGCTCCACGTTGTAGTGAATTAACTGGCCCTAAGGAAATATTTTCAGTTGCTAAACACTTAAACTGCACTTAAGAGTCTAACTTATTCAATTTTGAAAGGCATACATCATAACCAAATATAAAAATACATTATAAATAACAAACATTCTTGAATTTCAAACCCACTGAACAAATATATTGAGAAAACTAAAAAAAAAAAAAAATATATGGTGCTATTCATATTCAAACGATTTAAAATATTTAAACAAGAAAAACATTTATGGCCATAATATAAATAGATAATAGCACAAATCAGATATTTTAGAATTTGATGATAAAGTAGACACAGTAAGTTGGTTAAATGATTTTCCACAGTAAGTTTCCTGATTTATATTAATACTGTAGAAACGGACATTCTTCCTGCTAAAATGCTCACTCGATTTAATGAAGCTATTGAAAGATATGCTCCCATGGCTACTTATGGGAGAAGCCATGTTATTATTAATAACAAACATATTAGAATAATTAGAGGGTATCTTCACCCCTTCAAACAACACACTCAAATAGTTTGTTGTTGTTCAGTCCTTCAGTTGTGTCTGGCTCTCAGTGACCATTTGGGCGTAGCACATCAGGGGAATTGTGTCTGGTTGTGCTTATCCGTATGGTTTTCTTGGCAAAGATACTGGAGTGGGTTGCCATTTTCCTTCTCCAGTGGTCCATGATTTGACTGACCTCTCTGCTATGAGCTGCCTATCTTGGATGACCCTACATGATATAGCTCACATCTTCATTGAAGCACGCAAGCTCCTTCACCACCACAAGGTAGCGATCCAGATAGGGGAAGAGTATTTACAGTAAGGTAACTTGCCCTTTAAGAAGATAAACAAAGTTGATAATGTGTAAAAAAAACATTTTTTGGACTATTTCATTAATATCAATTAGCCCATCTTCAGAACAGATTACATTTAACTGGTTTTATATAATTTCATAAAACCTTCCTCCCATCCTTGTAGTATAATCCTGTGTTTGGGGACAGACAGGAAACTCCATACTGCAATTTCTACTACAAAAGTCAGCATAGCCATGCCCACCCATCTCCACGTTACTCTACACCATAGCCATATAAATGTGATAATGGCCATTGGCAATGCTGTGGACTAGAACCTGGAAGAGGGATTTTCTCAGCTCCATCTCACATATTGACATGTTCTGAGGGTTGCACTATATGGAGAGAGGAAGAAGGGAGGTCAGCATGGAAACCCCCTTAAGAGGAACAGAAAAAAAAAATATATATATATATTTAATATCTCATATCAAGAGAGATTTCTTTATACTGAATGGACCATGATAGGACTTTTTAAGGACCATGTTACCACTGTAGTGCCAGTCAAAATGACAAGCTCACAATCACAAAGGAACTTCACATACAATGCCTTGCACAAGTATTCACTCCCTTGGCATTTTTTCTGTTTTGTTGCCTCACAATCTGAAATTAACATGGATTGCTTGAGGATTTGCATCATTTAATTTACAGAACATGCCCACAACATTGAAGATGTATTTTTTTTTTTTTTTTTATTGTGAAGCAAACAATAAATAGGACAAAATAACAGAAAAAGTCAATGTGCATAACTATTCACCCCCTAAAGAGCCACCTTTTGCAGAAATCAAAGCTCCAAGTTGCTTTGGATAAGTCTCTATGAGCTTGCCTCATCTTACCACTGGGATTTTTGCACCATTCCTCCTTGCAAAACTGCTCCAGCTCCTTCAATTTGGATGGTTTGCGCTTGTGAACAGCAATCTTTAAGTCTGACCACAGATTTTCTATTGGGTTGAGGTCTGGGCTTTGACTTGATCATTCCAACACATTTACATGTTTCCCCTTAAACCACTCAAGTGTTGCTTTAGCAATGTGTTTGGGGTCATTGTCCTGCTGGAAGGTGAACCTCCGTCCTAGCCTTAAATCAAGCAAAAAATGGTACAGGTTTTGCTCAAGAATATCCCTGTATTTAGCACCATCCATCGTTCCCTCAACTCTGACCAGTTTCCCAGTCCCCGCTGCTAAAAAACATCCCCACAGCATGATGCTGCCACCACCATGTTTCACTGTGGGAATAGTGTTCTTTGGGTGATGTGATGTGTTGGGTTTGCCCCAGACATAGCGTTTTCTTTGATGGCTGAAAAGTTCAATTTTAGTCTTATCAGACCAGAGCACCTTCCTCCATATATTTTGGGGGTCTCAAAACTTGCCATTTTGTTTTTTGCTGAAAGTAATGGCTTTCTTCTGGCCACTCTGTCATAAAGCCTAACTCTATGGAGCGTACGGCTTATTGTCGTCCTATGTACAGATACTCCAGTCTCTGCTGTAAAACTCTGCAGCTCCTCCAGGGTGACCTTTGGACTCTGTGCTGCCTCTCTTATTAATGCCCTCCCTGCCCGGTCTGTGAGTTTTGGTGGGCGGCCGTCTCTTGGCAGATTTGCTGTTATGCCATGTTCTTTCCATTTGGTTATGATAGATGTGATGGTGCTCCTGGGGATCATCAAAGATTTGGATATTGTTTTTATAACCTAACCCTGTACTTCTCAACAACATTGTCCCTTACTTTTTTGGAGAGTGTTTGGTTAATGGTGCCTCTTGCTTAGGTGTTGCAGCCTCTGGGGCCTTTCAAAAAAATGTGTGTATATGTAATGACAGATCATGTGACACTAAGATTGCACACAGGTGGACATCATTTCACTAATTATGTGACTTCTGAAGGTAATTGGTTGCACCAGAGCTTTTTATGGGCTTCATAACAAAGGGGGTGAATACATACGCACATGCCAATTTTCTGTTTTCTATTTCTAAAACATAGTTTTATGTATATATTTTTCTCATTTCACTTCACCAACTTAGACTATTGTGTTCTGATCCATCACATACAATTCAGATTAACAAAACATTGAACTTAAGGCTGTAATGTAACAAAATAGGTAAAAAGTCAAGGGGGGGGGGGGGTGGATACTTTTGCAAGCCACTGTATAAATATGCAACCTTTATATAATTTGTTTTAAGTTTTAAATTCAAGCAATGACAGAATAAATCTAAGTCTTAAAGAAAGCAATTCTGTATTAGCATTTCTTAATAGTAACGTTATACATATGCTTATAGGTTTGTGAAATTGTAGCATTCAGATGTCTGATAAGCTGAATAATGAATCTAATTTCTGGAAAAAGGGCACCAACTGTATCTGTTATAGGCGCAGAATATTACTCTTCTCGGAAACAACAAGAGCAGACAAATGTGATTTGGAAAGGTATACTACACTGAATATATATTCAATTAATTATCAGATTTGTTACTGCTGTGATGTTCGTGAATGTGAAGTGTCAAAATCCCAGAAGGTTGCGTTACAAATATGCACATTTCTGTTCTATGCTTCTCTTTGGTCCCATTGCCCTATGTTAGAGCACTACATCTTTAAAATTCGGACTTTCCAAATCATAGCAGAATGGTCAGACCTTATATGAATCCTCCCAGTGGCTATTTTCAGCTCTCCCAGCATTGATTTGTGTCTTGCCTTAGAGGAACACTAGATTAGGAACCTCCATCTGTCATCATGTATGTATATCAGTATATACATTAAAGGATTGCTGTAGTTCAAGAAAAACTGCATGTTTGTGACATATGCATCAATTTAACAACATGTGATGTATAAGCCATTTTTTCTCTTATAATTGGACCTTTTAGAACTTGACACCTACAGCTTTCTCCTGAACATGATAAGAAGCAGGCGGCTTGCAACAAATCCTACCCCTGCTGAAATGTAAATGCCCCCCTGCATGAACAAACATCGCCAAAGTTTTAAGGATGCCTACAGGGATACACCAGTTTTATTTCTAATTAAAAATGCTTTCACTGCCTACATTTTCCATCCTTTATCTGACAAACTGTTCTTACATCATATCTGTAGCTCAGTATAAATATTGTTATATGTACAGCTAGTTATTACTATAAGAGTAGATCAAGAAAAACTGCATGTTTGTGTTGTTTGCAACATATTAACAGCAGGTGTATGCCTTGAACATAGAACAAAGTACACTTATGTTTATTTTTCCGTACTTTGAATTTGAAGGTAGGTTAGTATTAGGGGCCATGAGGGTCCTTATGGACTCCGATGATAGGGGTTAGGTTGTCATGGGATGGGTAGATTATATATAGGAGGCATGGGGCCTATAGTAACCTCAATGGGAACTAGCTATAGGGTCCTTGGGGTTCCATAGGATCCCCCATAGGTGATAGGGTCTATGGATTCCATTGGGACCCCTAGCGGGGTACATACAATTTATTTACAGTGAGAGGGTGGTATGTATGGGTTGTTAATAGTTAATGGGGTCTGACACCCCAAATCACAAGAGGTTAGGCGCAGATGGCTCCCTGGGTGTAAAGAGCATCTCCGGAGACAAATGGGCTCATTAGGGGTATGGGGCATAGGGGAAGGGGCCATAAACCATGCCACAATAATTTTATTTGAACCCATTCCCTGCCTTGATCATTGCAAGAGTATACAAATAGTGATAGCTTATGGCGTTTAAGTGCATCGCAAAGGTTTTTCTTGCTTTTGAGAGTAATTCAAATATGTGTAGGAATTTGAGTCCTTGAGAGTGCGGAGAAATAATAGGACTGTTAGATTTTTTGCAAGTAGAGCAGGGAACATATCACGTATAGCAGCACTCTCAAATGGGTTATACATCAGGGATAGTTATGGGCAACATGTAATAGCAATGTTAGGGTTTACATGAGGTTTGTATATGTAAGATTTCCAGCAAAAGGAATATAATCAAAATCTATATCTTTACCTAACCATAGTTTCTGTAGGTGCTATTTATCAACCAAAGTCAATGTTTATCGACCCTCTGGGCAAACCCCTCAATTTCATGACTACGACCCCCCTGGTTGGTTTCCACAATTGCTCCATCACAGACTTTCTAATTCCCCCTTCCAAGGTCTGGTCATCAACTTTAACCTTATTCTTTAAAGCTTCAACTATAGCTAATCCCAAAATGTCTTCAATAACTTTCTAAACAGCCCCTTCTCAACATTATTTTTATAATAGACCCTTTCCTATAGTTTAACAACTGAAAGTATATAAAAATCATCTTATAAGTTTAAAGTTTGATTGAACGTAGTTATGTTCATGTATCAGCTTCAATAATCCATAACCTGTTATCTACTTGTATCCCTGGGAGGTAGAAGGGTTAGCCCATTAGACAATTATGTAAATCACTATGAGCATGTGCTAGCCCTGCAAGACCCCCCAGACACTGAAAACATTTGTCAGTAATACATAATGTGCAGTTTAATACTACTCAATTATTTTAACAGTACAGAATATAAAGCTGCATTTAAATATGTATCTCAAAATAGTAAGCACAAAAATGGTATTCAAGGGCTACATGTGTTTGAGATGTGTGCATGAACTCTCATTGGTAATATATAACATTAAAGAGTACATTACCAAAAGAAAATTAGTCATATTTGACATCTTCAACTGAAAAAAATGAAATGCCATCTTTTTCAAAAGGTTAAGAGAAAATACTAAAATGTAAAGCTGCTGAAGCCCTCCAGTGAATGTAAGACCTAGTCCCCTGATTATTTTACCATTTGCAGATTGAGCGTTCCTGCATCACTTGAAAGCAGCCAAGAAGCTGGGAAACTATGCTCAAATTGCATTCAGAAATTGCAGTAACCTTTCCCAGTGGTGTGAGGTCAATTTAAACATCACTGCTTTGGATACTGCTCTGATAGAAATTGTTGCTTTTCACTGAATTGCAAAGTGGCTCGTTTCACATTACCAAAAGTTGGCATAGGAACGAGAGATTTCCAAACCCTGTGGGCATACAGCAGAATGGATTTCAATCTTTAAACCCTTGATATGCATGTTTAGAATTAATCACATGCACTATAACAAATTAACGAATAAACAACATTAAAATACCTCATGAATTAAGGGGAAAGTGTTCGAAAACAATCAAACTCATCAGTGGCGTAGCTAGAGTAAACGTCACCCGGGGCGGTTGGTTCAAATGTCACCCCAGTGACCTGCGACTGCGAGGCTAGCGGCACTTAGACTGCAATGTGCGCCGCAGGCGCTCATCGCAAGGCTTATGGGAGAGGCTTCAATGCCTCCCATGTCTGTCCCCTTCCTCCTCCTTGCAGAGGCCCACACTGCTCCCCCTGCCCCACTGATGCTCCCCCTGCCCCACTGATGCTCCCCCTGCCCCACTACCTGGTTCCAATCCTGCCAGCAGCGCCGCACTCACCGTCTTCTCCTCTTCGCTGACCGTCCTCCAGCCAGAACTACTTCCTGGATCAAGCCGCGAATCGCGCAGGCGGGATGCGCATGCGCAATGCAAGGCTTGATCCAGAAAGTAGTTCCAGCCGGAGGATGGGAGCCACAAAGAGGATGAGTGCGGCACTGCTGGCAGGGTTGCATCCAGGTACAAGACATAGGGGAGGGAGAGGAGGGGGGAAAGGAGACAAGGGAGGCAGAGGAAGGGGAATTTTCAGACTATTTTCGCACCTTAGCCTGGCTGAAAATTTTTGTTGGAGGTGACATAGTGTCACCCTCCATATGCTGTCACCCGGGGCGGTCCGCCCCCCTCGCCCCCCCTTAGCTACGCCACTGACACTCATCAAGATGATAGCTTATATTTGCTGATTAGGATTAGATTGCAAGCTTCATCCTGCATGTCCTTAAAATCTGGCTTGGCATTGAAAACTTAAAGCCTAGTCCTTCGACAAAATATATAATATTGGCTTCAATTGTTTTCTGTTCCACAAGCAATGTAGTATAATCACCCTTTTACACATCATGGACCATACCACCCAATGCTGATCCACTTCGTTTTCATGGCAGAGATACTGGAGTGGGTTGCCAGTTCCATCTCCAGTGTTCAACAGTATACAGCTCCTGGTATTTCTAGGTGGTCTCTCATCCAAGTACTGATCAGGCCCAACCCTGCATGGCTTCAGGGTGGTGTGACCTCTTGGTTCCCTGACTGGAATCGAGTCCAGGTTGAGGAGATGAAAGCACCGTATCCTAACCACTGGACAACCAGGAACTCACTTTTGCATATGTGAGCAGTTTTAGTGGTACACAAGGTGTAGGAGTTGGACTTAAGCCCATTTTTTTTTAGTCTAGTTTATAGTCTAGTTCAGTTCTGAGAATATTTTACACTCCCCAATCTCTAGTCTTGTAGTAATTTGTGTAAAACGTATCTTTGGTTTTACCCAAAATGAATGAACGAATTAGCATCAATGCTCCCAATTGTATCCACATCAATGTGGTCTTGATCCAAACCATTTTAGACAAAAAATAGGTCTGTATACAGGATCCTTTGAACCTGTTTAAATTAATAGAATAGTATGTTTTAATAACATTTTTTGGGGAGGGGTGGAATTTGCCCTATGAAATTAATAATCTAATGTTTAGAAAATGGACACTAAATAGACATTTTAAACTACATTTTCATGCAACAAAACAATAATAATGTTAAAGACGCGCTGCAAAATGACATTGTGTTCCTTTAAAGGGCAATAATTGATTCTCCACAAAATACCAGTTGTGGGGCATGAACAAAAAACTCGACATCTATGGGGTTCTAGTCCGTTTTCAGACATACAGATTTATTTAAAGCAGTTATTGGCAATCAGGTTCACTCAAATGTCCACATGTTGTTGATACAATGATTAAAATCAACTGTGGGTATGAAAAAACTGATAAGAATGTAATAGGCTATATACTTAAGAACAGAGAGAGTTTACTGCACCAAAGGACTGGGTGGAAATCAGGGCAACAAATAGGTCACCTTTTCTTGGCGAACCTGATTTCCAGCACATAGGCTATAGAGATTATTTACAAAAGGTAAAACAGATTAATCATTAGTTACAGTAATACACTTTAATGTCCTGAATTAATTTAGCTGTAAGGAGTAAATTGCTTTTGCTGTTGTTCAATCATTCAGTAGTGGCTGACTCTACGTAACCGTATGGACTGCAGCAGGCCAGACACATATTATGTCTGGGTGTGCTAATCCATTGGTTTTCCATGGTAAATATACTGGAGTGGGTTGTCAGGTCCTTCTCCAGGGGACCGAGTTTTGTCTAACCCCTCTGCTATGACGTGCCCATCTTGGGTGACCCTATATGGTTTAGCTCACAGCCTCATTGAGTTACACAAGCCCCTACACATGACATGCAGTACCTTTATATATGGTGTCATATGACTTTGAGATGCTATCTGGCCGGAGTGGAAAGAACAATTTCACTCTTTCCCCCATTATTTTTGCCTGATCTGTCTCTTTTTTGTTCTCCTTGTTTCCGCTTCTGTGACAATTTCTGCATCTTTTTTGTTTTGTCTTGTTTTTTCTGTAACTATAGTAAGGCTCTGAAGACTTTTCAATAAATTAAGAGTTTATAAAAAAAAGATTTGGCATTACGGTACATGTGAATCATAACAGGCATCACAAAGAAGAAACAATGCTAGTCTGTGTACTATATATAAAGTGGTATTTTCTGAGTTATTTATGGAGGATAGTAAGGCAGATGTTACTTATTACTTATATGTCTGACTCCTTCTGAGAGTTATCACCAGACTGTGTCCTAGAGTATAGGGTGTGTGTGTGCAAAATGTCATATCGTTGCTACAAAGTCATTAATGCCTCTATGATTAAATAAGACATTATCACTGGGGTCTCAAAGTCTCAGATCTCTATTTAAGCATGAGGTCACTTTAGAGATTTTATACATTCTCACGGTGATCTTGCAAGTTTTGAGATCTCTAACCAGCAAGCAACTATGAGCCTGATTCAATTCGAAGCTCACATCTCGCGGTATACAGGCCGTATGTCTGCGGGCTTGCTGCGGGCTCGCACTCTGCTACAATTACTGTGCTATTCAATTGAACAAGCCCACAAGTTAGGGTCCGAAAGCCGAAACCATAAAACATGCAGTTGTATGTAGCATTTCAGGGTGGGAACATGATCAATTAAGCAAGGCCATGACTACCCATTTAGAAACAGCCAAAAGAAAATGAGACCGTCATCATTAGGTCAGTAAACATGGAGGTTACATGTCAATCAATTAGCGTTTGGGGGTCCAATATACGATCGGACTTACAAAACCGCATAATACAAAATAATAAAAATAAATGCCAATACTGTTCTAGTCCATGTGGGTGGCCTGATATGTATTAACTCATTGTTTCCTGAGATCGATATAACCCCGAAACGAAACATAAATTAATTAATTTTTGATTGCTGATTTGCGAGCTTGAGACTGTTGTGCAATTAATTCTAATGATTTTCATGGCTTTCCCCGTCATTTACAGTGCAGTGTTGATTTTATTATTTGCATTTACAGTGCTACAGACAGGGGTTAAACCCCCTTGTGAGTCCTATCTGGTACTCATAGGATTTTCTCCTACATTTGTCATTTACGGGTGTGAATTGTAGCAACTGAATAGCGATTTGCTATTTTAGCGCTCATAACTCTTGTGGACGTGAAAGATCAAAGGATTTGATGGGGCGTAAATTACGGTTGTAACAACCACACGGATTTCGAGGCCTTAACCTCATTTGTAGCCGGCAAAAAGACGCCAATTGAATAGCAAAATAACTTACGGCCTGGCCTTCCTTACAGGCTACTGTAACTTACAATTGCTCAATTGAATCGGGCTCCATTTGTGTAACTTTCACAGAACGGATCTGAATGAGTTTTTAGCAATGTACATATCCATAAATGGTTCAAATAATTTCTGAATATTTAAAGATAATTGTATCCCAGAGAAATGTTGTTGCACTTACACATAGGTCCCACCATTGAGATCCTCACCACCAAGAAAAATAAAATACAGCCAACACACATATAAAATTATGGTTAGAATATACAACGATAAAAGGAAAAATACAAGAAATAATGTAAGATATATTATAGGACATACCAGACACCACAAATTAAGTTGTTCACTTTAGCTTGCTGAATGTTACAAAGTAACCAATTATAAGGATTCAAAGAACCACAAGCGTAAAACCAAACATTGTGAATCTGCAATGTATAATAATCTTCTGAAGTTTGAAGCTGGTAAATTAGTACTTAGATGACATTTTACTGTTTTATTCTTGGATGATCTGCAGTTAAATGAACACTTTTTTTTAAAGAGTATTCACCTTAGACAGTTACTGTTTGTTAAATTGCCAAGTGCTAGAGATTTGGCAAAGAAAAGGTCAGTCTGTCTTTCCATTTCCCAAAAAGTGTTTACTCCCTCTGGATTATTTCATGTTTTAATGTGATAAGAGGAGAATTCACAATGCTAACCTTTGCCTGAAACATATTTCATTTGGCAGCAATGCCTCTTTTATACTGTAATTATGTGTATGTGACATAAATTGTCACTCACAATACTCAGGGGTAAGCATAAATAATGTTATGAAATTTTGAAAAGCCTACAAGTATAAGTAATTTTAGCTGGTATTAGTCGAATGTAGGTTTAAACATTTTAGAGAAAATTTGAGATGGTATTTTTTATTAATATGCATAAAAAATGGTCTGTATTCACAATAGTGAGAGTTTTCTTAAAGGAAAATTGTAGTGCATTTAAATTGTCTTGTTTTACCCCTAAGCAGAGGTCCTTTTCTCCACCTCGCAGTGGCGTATTAGGGAGCATGGCTAGATCTGTCTGAGGGATGGTCCATTACAGACCTTGGAAACCGGTAAGGTTATAATGTGTTTGGCCCCACCCTAAGATGTCATCCAAGGGGGTCAATGACTACTTGCATTATAATAGCCCTGTCCCTTTACTGAGCATGCTTAGTATGAACCAAAACCTAGACTAATCAGATTTTTTTTGTCCAAGCCCCAGGCCCAACTGGTCCCACTGTTCAGAAAAAAAAACTGTTCTAAGCACCAATGAATGGGGCTATGTGTCACATTCAAGGACACAGGTATACAGGAGACCCGTAGACACTTCTCGAGTCAAGAGTAAATAGGTCTGTACCTCAGTCATTTAATTACTGCCAGCAGTTTATTCCTTAATTAGCAGGTGCCCCATTTTACCTGGTCTCTTGGCTGTTATCTACTTTTCCACCTGCTGGTGTGTGGATTATCCAAGAACCCTGTTTGCTTTTATCTATCCTGTGGAGGATAGAGGAACATAGATAGAGGAACATAGACCTCTGACTGAGCGAGGTGTATTCTGTCCTGGCATGTTGTTTATTTTTGTTGGTTGTTCATTGTTTTCAGATTTTTTTGCAGATCATATAACTTATTCTTTATGCAATAATGCTGTTGTAGAATCAATTTTGATTTCTGTTAAAAAATATTTTGGGGTGGCAGGAGACTTTGGCTACATAGGAAGCACAATAGGAATTATGGAAGCTAAAACTGCCAGCACTTTTCATCAGGCTACCAGAAAGCTTATGAGTTTAACATGATACACCCCCCCCCCATGAGTAGTAACAGAATAAAAAAAAGATTCAAATAAAACAAATGGCCACACACAGTAACAATGTTTGTGGATTACTTTGTTTAGTTACTCAAGATACCACATAGAAAATAATTTACCATAGTGGTTCTTTAAACCCTAATTCATGGCAGAAAGAAGAAGAGTTGTTTTAAAATTCAGTATACCATCCCAACCATTTTATTTTTTGTTGAATCTCTAGGTTTCTCATATAAATGAATTAAAACTTGTTAAAACCCTGGTAGACTTTTTGTATTGGTTTCAGAAAACAATGTATTCCTTCATATTCATTGCAATTGCATGGCACACAGAGATATCACAATGCAAAAGTAGACAAACATGGATAATCCAGTCATAGTTGGTTTTCTCCAAGACCAATTGGTCCAGTGGCCTCAGGTTCCAGAGGCAACAAATAAACAATGAGGCTGATTTGAACAATTACGTAGAAAAAAAAAAAATATCACGGCACCCTTGAATCCTCCTTAGATTCTTAATGAAGCATATGCAATATTATTATTTGCACTCTTATAAGAAGAAGAGTCGGTAATTACATAAATAGATAGATAAATAGATAGGTTGAAAAAACAGAAATCAAGAATCATACCAGCCATTTTCCATCTTTAAAGTGATCTTGCAAATAAAGAAAATCAAGAGGAAAACAAATATATAAAAAGTTTGAAAAAATAATTGAAATTAAAAAAAACTACAACACCCTGGTTGCATAAGTATGCACAATCTTTTATAATGGGGGCTGTAGCTAATCAAATATCATTCAAAACCATGTAAAAAAAAAAAAAGGAAACACCTGGGATTCTTATTAAACCCAAATAAAAAACAGCTGTTGCTGTAGGACTTTCTTGAAACAGTTATGGTTGAATGCAACTGGGATAGTCATGGTCCACATGGAGCTGATAAAACATGTACAGGATCTTATTGTTGAAAGGTATCGATCAGCAGAGTGGTATAAAAGAGTATCAAATGCATTGGATACACAATAAAGCAAGAAGAGTGGTATAAAACAGTATTAAAGGCATTGAATGCACCATGAAGTGAAGACTAACATCAAAAATGTGGCAGAACAGGGGCATTGCCAAGATTAGGACCCTGCAAAGTTGATGACAAGAAAATTAGAAAATGTATCAGGGAGGCTATCAAGAGTCCTACAGCAACATTTCTGGCAGGTACTTTTCACTCATGACATGAGACAGCAATGTACTGTATTCTGCACATATTGGGTTATAGGGTGGAACATTGTAAGCCATTTCCTACAAAAAAAGAACATTAAAGGCCATCTATTTTTGCAAAAGATGAAGAGGAATTCCATCTTCGTAAAAGGAATATCAAATTCTTGGAATCGTTCAATCAGAACCCAGATATCAATACTGTATAAAACCTGAGGAATGGCCTAAAGAGGCATGCAGCATGTGAGATCCCCTGGCAATATGTTGTAAGTAAGAGTGGGATAAAATTGTGCAGAGCCGAGCCTTACTAACAATAACAAAATTCAAAAGGTGCTTACACTAATAATTCGTTTTTTTGGGAAGGGGCCAACCAGTGTTGCAAACTTTTTTATTTGATTTTTTTTTCCTAATGATCATCATTTGTTTCTCTCTTTAATTTTATTGGTTGTATCTTTATTTCTGGCTTTACATCACAAAAACATGCAATTTCAATAAGGGTGTGTAGGCTTCTTATACTTGCATTAATAATTGTATTATCTATACCACTTACTTCTTCTGTGTCACAATGTAACCATATCTGTCATTGCTGGAAGACTTCACTTGTAATTGCAAGTCTTCTACTAGCATCTTCTTTGGCTCCTCGTGATATGATTTTACATCCTGGGCAAGACTTTCTTGTGTCCGCTGTTGATATTCCAGGACTTCTTTGGAATCAATATCCTCTGCTGCTTTTTTCTGAGCTGTCAGTTCTCTGGTATACGTCTCACTCTTTACATTTTCTATTCCAACCTTCTCCTCACCATCCTCATCTGAAGTATAAAGGAAATCTCCATACTTTTTAGCCTCCCCACCGAAAGGTTCTTCAGACAGAAACTCTTGTGATATTGGACCCACAGTAAAAGGCTTTTCATTTGGGACGTTCTCTTGTTTTGTGCTGATTCCTTTAACCTATTAAAATATAAAATACATCACAGAATTTCAAAATTTAATTTAATACTTTTTATCCTATATTTTTTTACTTTACATACATATCTATACTTGTTTCAGTGCAGTTATTTGCTGAATTAATTCTGTGTTTTCCCAATTTTGGTTCTTGAAATAGTATCTCCAAATGTTTTCCTAAAGCCAGCATGTGGTATTGTGAACCATACCGAATATTCAAGAGTTAAGGCATTGCTTTTGATGGCAATATGAATTATTAAGCATTGTGGCTCTCTTGTACTCACTATTTCTGTTATGCTACAGTATATGTGGCAATATCTAAATAAATACTACAAATAATAATTGTATATATCTTTTGTTTCTTATAGTTCAATGGCTCTTCCTCATGCTGCTGCAGATCAACACAACAGAAGAGTGTATAAGCAGAAATATCTGAACTTCAAAGATTAGCCAAAATGCTTTTATACACAAAAAAGATTTTGATCCCTTTCGATCAAAATTCTAACAAACAGGGCAATGCCCTGAGGATTAACTGAGATTTAAAAAATAATATTTATTTAAACAAATGCAGCAATAACTAAGAGGCTAGTGCTATGATTGTATAGTTGTAAATAGCTTCATATATGAGTGAAAATATTTCTAACAATATGGAAATGTTCTAATTATGTATATATTATTATTATTATCACCAATTATTATTTTAAGTGACAACATTTTCTGCACCTCTATTTAGTTTCAGTCGAACCAAGCAATATGGAAGGCTGTGAAGGCCCTGCACACATTTCTGAAATGTTGGCAGCACACTTTAAAAATAAAAAAATGTGTAAGTTTAGTATAGAAGTTTTGTGAATTGATGATAAAATGCTTCATTTTAATGAACTGAGAATAAAAGGAAATATATGATACAAATAAATAATATATGAAAATATATTGTTATATTGAATATTAGAAGTAAAGGGTTGATTTTAAAAATATATAATTATTTAATTTCATATATACGGTAATTCCAAACACAAATGTCTTGTTTATCAGACTTACAATACAATACAAAATACATCCCGTTATATGAATATTTTGTCTCCTTGGAATGCTTACAATTTAAACTATATTTTAGGTTTCACCTTTTACCCTGTCCCCCTATTTTAAGTAATAATTAACTATCGTAATAATGTTAATTTTGTATAATTGTTCATTATTTATTTTAAAATAAATAAAACATTAGGAAATGGCTGCGGACTAGATGAAACATATTTATATATTTGGTGTACCTGCCCAAAAATCCTCAGTTAACTCTTTAATATCACTTTGTCGGGAAAATCAACCACTTCTTGACCCCTGGTTCTTTTTATTATCTTGTCCCTAAGAACAATATATGAGGAAACAGAATGGCTTACCAGCCCAGATCAATTTAGCTGCAAGAAGGTCCCTTGCAGAAATATGGAAAACTCAGCAATTTCCAAACTTAAATACTTTTATTTCCAAGGTTTGGGAAAATATCAGCAAGACTAAAAGGCTCCTTAGCTTCTTTTTATGCTAAATAGCTTTCCTGGTTTGAACATTTTTAAAAATAAAACAGGACACTGGAGATTCTCTCTAAGTACACCATAAATTACATTAAATTAAGATAATTTTTTCTATAAATTATAATTCTATAGTCCAACTATATAAAGATTATATATCTGCTCTATTGTTATGCTTATAGTTTCTTACAAAACCATACAAAATTTTAATATATAATACTTATTGTTGATATTGTACAAACATTATACCATATTGTACATTGTTCCTGTCGATCATCCTGTTACCCCTTCTTATCCCTTTTTACCCCTTTTTCTTTTTGTTCCTTCCCCTTAACCCACTCTACTTCATATATAATGTTTTTGGTTGTAATATTTGTTATTAAACTCAAAATAAAAAGTTAAAAAAAATAATAATAATAAAATAAATAAAACATTTTAAAATGTCAAACATAAACTTTTGTACATTTTTGTCACAATTTTTTACGAAACAATAATTTTTGAGATTTATATATAATTTTTGAGATTTGTGGATCAGTATGCTAATGTGTGTTACAAAAATTCTCAGTGTGCTAGAAATAAGTATATTGAGCCAAAGTAAAATACTGAAACATACATTAAGCTTATCTCAATTTTATTGAACAAAATGCTAGAAAATAAAAACAGAGAAAACCCAGTATTTATTACTCTATAAAACTTTGCATGTGTTGTCAGTGTCACTCTATTGTTAGTTATACATACGCATGACATTACTTATGATTAGCGCACTATTGGATTTTAAATGTAAAATAAGATATATATTGCAAGCAAAAATATATATATATAATTTGTCGCAGTTCGGCCAGTATTTCTTTTTAGCACAAAACCCCTACTGGATGTACTTTGTGACTAATGGCAGAAACAGTAGGATTCTAGCATTGTAATGGTATATAAATAGCGAATGATACATTTCAACTTAGTCATTCAAAGAAGTAATTATTCCAGCACTATTTGATTTTTCATTTATTTTTATGTATAAATCAAAGATTGTGTGTGCAGTACAGTCAATTTATGACTTAAGAATAATTATTTGCAAGATGGAAATGAAAATATAACAGCATAAAATTGTAGTAAAAAAAATGTGTTCATAAAACATTTTTGGACTTGTAAGAAGTAAAAGTATATATTACCTTCAGATCAACTTCTAGGTCTCTTTCATTATTTTCAAAGCCTAAAATTGAAATAAAAAAACAAATCACAAGTCTGTTCATTATTAAGGAGACACATCAGGGTTCCTAATATGGTATTATTCAATTACTTCTGATAATAGCAAGTACTTTATCAATTGAATATTATTATACATATGTAGTAATTCCTGGGGTGCCTGTATATTTCCAAACAAACAAAACATACTGCTAGAATAAATATGAGCATGTGCCAATCCCCCATTGATAAGTTAAAACAATAATAGTAAACAAGTACTATATATATATAACCAAAAAAAAAATATATATATATATAGTTCAGCAGTGATGTCAATCAACATAGATAGTGTGAACAAAGAAAACTCTATACAAAAAAGAGCAATAACATAAAAAAAAACCTACAGAATGACTCAGTAGTTATAAACGACAACAATACATATATAAAATACATACATATTGAATGATATTGAACTAAACTTTTTACTTCTGGAAGGTGTTCACAACACGTATTCACTACAGATTCCTCCAGCAGCAAATGGGTAAATTCAATTTCCATTTTAATTACCAGCTAATGTTGTGTCACAAACCACGCGTTTCATCATTCTAGACCCTCTCAGTTTGCCAGGAACTGTCTCTGTGACCTTAGCTAGATCACTTATATTCAATATGGCCTAGTTCATCCAAATCTAATTGGACACTATAAATAATGTGTTGCTCTTCTCATGTGGCTAACAATTCTGATCTGATGAAGACAGACTATATAACAGACATGGTGATTATATGGATGACTTTTCTGTATCTCAACTCTACAAGGTCATTGTCAGGACCACAGATGAGAGAGAAATTAAATGGACATTGGACCTCAGGGCCTGTGTAATTATTTCAATTCAACATAACCCTAGCTATCATACAGGTATATCCAATGTGTAATATGCATCTTTATTTAGTGATGTGTTCCTTTATGACACTTTTGTATCTGAAAGAGATCATTTAGTTTTAGAATTCTTTTGTAAAGAATGTAATATTGTACAACCTCTTTTACAAAAGTTTTCAAAATAAATAACTACATTCTTTTATTTTTAGTTAAAGGACCCCTGTACAATGAAAAAATTAAATGATTGAAAACATTGTCTCACTAAGAGCATAATTATTCAGAAAAAAATGTCAAACAGCTATTTTTTATGAGAAAAAATACATGTTGATGCCTCCACCATTGTTAGTGGTGGACATATTTGTCAAACAGGCTCATTTCATTGTTCTTATAATAAGCTACATTGGTGGAAGTTGTGTATGTGGAGGGCTATGGTTGCATTGGATGATGCAATGTGTCTGCCTTTGGTACAGTGAGGGAGATGGTGTCAATTTAAATGTTATCCTATTATCAAACCAAGGCTCTGGATTACTGCCTGTTCCCTCCTACAAATACACAACCCCTCATCCAGCTCTCAGGATGTGATGTAAAATACACAAAAGATACTCCTGTTTTGATAAACAGTTGATGAAATTTCCGATTTAACCCAAAAATGTTTTATGTCCATGCCTTACATAGTTATGATTAATATAATTCCTATTTAATGTTTTATAATAGCATTAGTCAATATTACATTTGTTTTCAAAGATTAGAGTATCAGCTTCCAGATTAGTGCTTGTGTATACTCTGTTAAAGATGTTAACAGTAGAAGCTCGACTCCAAGCAAATCCTCTATAACAGTGGTTTCCAAACCAATCTTCTGGGGTGCCTTGAGGACCAGATTGGAAACCACTGCTCTAAAACAAATTTCCAGCCAATGGAAGCATTGAACTAGAACAACATTATAGTGGTTGGATACCAAGCAAGTTGGGTTAGTCATGAATATAGCTTTTTTAAAGTCATTGAATATGAATGTTATTAATGGTTAATGCTTAATTAAAACATATATTTTATGTTGTTAGGACATTAGTGTGTCCTTTAAGCCTTTGATCTTTCAAGCCTGCAAGAGTTACAATCGCAAATTGCGAGATGTTTGTTTTTTTATGTGTCATTTCGGTGTTATATCAATCATGGGAACCAATTAATTAATACATATCAGGCCACCGACATGGACTAGAACAGTATTGACATTCCTTTTTTTTTAATTTTGTGCATTCCAGGATTGCGGGTCTGATCGCATATGGGACCTCTAAACACTAATTGATTGACATGTAACCTCCATGTTTTACTGACATACAGCCTTATTAAATTGCGATTCGGCCAATTGAAAAGGGCTCTATATAAGCAAAGATATTTTTTTTTTTACAGCAGTTTTTAGTTAGTGAACTTCTATTCAAAAGCAAGGTCTTCAATAACTAAAACCTTTTGTAAAAAAAAATGTGCTATGTGCTTATATAGGCTGTTAATGATGACGGCCTCATTTTCTATTGGCTGTTTCTAAATCGGTAGTTACGCCCTTGGTTAATTGATCATGTTCAAGCTCTGAAATGCTACATACAATTGCATGGTTTACGGTTGATAGCAAATTTAATGCCCGCAGACATAAATCTGCAGGCTTGCAATTGAATGAGGCTCTATGACTCCCAAGCAGAGTCAGTCAAATATAATATTTCAACTAAAACACTTTAATGGTTCTGCCTATGTTAGTTTATTAGAGTGCATACTGCACAAGCACTACAGTTGTCCTTTCCATACAGCCCACTCCATTTAGCCCATAACCCCTGTTTTAGTCCTAATTAGTGACTTCTGTCTCCAAATTTCAGAGTTGTAAATCAACCATAAAAGTCACTCCATTAAAAAGAAATCATATACATAGACCTTTAATTCACATTTCACTACTTACCATAAGTCACGATCAACTATTTTCTCTATAGATGCTTAGAACTATGCCCCTTCAAACAATCCCATATAAATATTTATATATCGTGTAGACTTTTCTACAGTGATATGGACTATGTCTGTTGTCATATAAAACACACAAAAAAAGTCTGAAACTGAAGACATTTTTGAGAAAACTGTCAAACCAAAGTAAATCTAAAAATAAATATAAGAAGCCTTATTAAATTGCAATTTGGGAAATTTAAAAGGGCTCTATTTAAGCACACAGCATATTTGATTTACAGAAGTTTTTAGTTAGTGAAGACCTTGCTTTTGGATAGAAGTTCACTAACTAAAAACTTCTGTAAAAAAAATATGCTGTGTGAATAAATAGAGCCCTTTTAAATTTACTGAATCACAATTTAATAAGGCTGAAGGTAACTATAGAGCTTGTGTTGTATAATTCTATCAGGAAGAGTAGAGTATGGAGATGTAATTAATTGATAATCAATATACATACACTATAAGCCAGAATTTTGGGCATAAACCCATTAAAGCATAATATTCTAGATTTAATCTAACTGCAATATTTTGAAATGATACCATGATCATCTTTAAATGTAGACACAAGTAATTGGGTAAACAAGAAATAGACTGAGGGGAATAATTATGTGAGGCAAAAGGAAATGTTTTGGGGGAAAAATAATATGTGTGCTGCAATATACAGAAGAAGAATGGACATTGCAGAGGATGCCCCCAAGGGCTTGTCTGTAGCCCATCACTGAAATATTAACTACAGGGTAATGATATTGTCATAAATAAACTGAATCTTTGTTTACCTCAAGCACAGAAAATCATTAAATTGATTTCTGTGGTAAGAGATTATGTAAATAAAACTAACTGCTACTGCTGAAGAAGTGACAGAACACAGGATTTTGAGGAAATCTGTATTTATTGTTTGACAATGAGTTTCCAAGGTTAGTTTTTAAGAATTCCCAAATGAGAACTATTGATTCTAATGTACTGATGTCAAGTATCAGCCTTAAGAATTGTAAACGCATGTATTAATCATGGGGATTTTCTCATTTAAAGAGGATAATGTGTTTAGGCATTTGTAGAACAAATATAGGACTCAACCACATTATGCTTCTTTTCTTAGCTTAAAGTGTTATTTACAGTTATCTAATTTCTAAAATCATTAAATGAGTAGACTTGTTCACGGCGCAGTGTTTAATGGTGTGATTTCTTGATCTAGGGCGCAGAACTTAAAAGTAATAACTATAATACCAAAGAGAGATTTTTTTTTCTGTGTGGTTGTTACAAGGTGAAACCAGATGGGCCGGCCAATGAATGCATCCAACCAGTTAGGTCCTATCCTCTGTGGGTCTCTGTGTATCGGTGCCCTGGAGGAGGCTTGCTTCAGGATTTGTGGAGTTTAGGAATGCAGTTCTGGAACATAGATGCAGGATTCCTAAGTAGCTGGACTGGAGCATATGCTTAAAAAAATATTTCCGTCCCTTTGAAGTAGAGATAATACGCTTGTATACTTTATACCTTTCAAAAGGGGTAATGCATTTTATTGAAACACAAAAGGACTTCAATGCTGTCACAACTGGACTCTTAGACCTGACCATGAAAACAATAATTGTATCACAATATATCAGTTACAAATCTAAACATAAAGACACACACCAACATCAGGATGTTCAACATGGATGCAATCAGTACAACAAGCGGTTAGCTACACAATGCCTAGACTCTTGACAGTACGACAAGGGAAACCACAGTTATCACAGGGGTAGTCTCAGCCTGGAAGCGACATAGCCCATGGGTGTCATGTCAAAGGTATTTGCTTGGAGAAGACAATGCATCTTTGGGTAAGAAAATGAAGCAGATATGAGAGTACCTTTGTAATGATATAGGAATCACAAGGTTTTGGAGACCAGCAGCCTAGGTCTGCAATGATCCAATTCAGCAACTTGTAGGTGAACCAGGAACAAGCTTTATTGAAGGGAACAGGAACCACGATAATCTGGCAAGGTACATAGACAGGAAGTGCCTTATATAGGCCAAGGACCAGACACCTGACCAGACACAGCTGAAGAGACTAGTCACTGATACTATTGCTAGCAGAGTCAAGGTTTATCAGATCTCAAGGAAATTCACAAAGGCAGGCTGGCGCAGTGGTAGGGAAGAGGTTCAGCAACCTGGGGACCAGGGTTCAAAACCCAGCAGAGTCAATTCCTCACAACCTTATTATAGGCTTCTGCCACATCAGGGCTGTTGTCACAATCACTTCCCCCTCCAGTCACAGGCAATGCAAGACACCAAACAGGTTGTGGGTGCCTGGAGATCTGAGATGTCCAATTGCCTGGAGAGACCATCAGCATTGTGATGAGCTCTTCTCTGCCAGTATTGGATAGTAATGTATGAGTCTTCAGGGCTAGGTTTCATCTCAACCAACAAGTTTTGATCTGTGATAACCAAGAACTCTCACATAAAGATGTAGGACTGTACCAGCTGAGGCATCTTCCTTCTGGGGAGGTCTGTCATTGGTTTTGCTAATGTATTGTAATGGGGAACGAACCAGCAATAATGGCAACACCTGCATCTTACTGGGGTAACCAACTGGTGTATCAAAGCTACCTTGGTCGTCTCTAGCTGGGCCCTCCTGCTCCCTAGTCTGTGCCCTAGGTACTGCACCTCCCTCCTAGCAAATTGGCACTTGTCAGGGCAAATGGTCAATCCGCCTTGCTTGATCTGACCAAGGATCGTGGCTAGGTGGTCAACATACCAATTAAATGAAAAAATGTATGTCCTCTACTTAAGAAGAAAACATTTCTCTATATTTCAAGGATATTCATATCCTGTATGCATGGACAAATATAATACTGGTACAGAAGTAGTGATATATACAAAGAAAAAAGAGAAAATAATCAGTATCCTCTTTCAAATATCATAGGTGAAAACAGCCGAAAACAATAGCACCATATAATTAAAATACGCTCTTTATTAACAATGTTTAATATCTCCACAAAAAATAAAAAAACATTGCATAAAAATACATAAGTTCACACCTGCTGTTGAGAAATCACCACATATATAAAATTAATTTGCTTAAATAGTAGACAATTACAAATTCTGGGTATCAATACATTGCAAAATTATATATATTACAAGAAATGTGCAAGAAAGTGCTATGTGCAATTGAAAAGTCCCTATTATTAATTCCCTATACTAGTGGCAATATTGGAGCCCGCCCTTACTTCCTATATACATAGGTGGTCAACATGTTCATGCCAAGTATGTCTGAATATGGCAGTGTCATCCAGGTACTCATGGTTAAACTCCTGGCACCTATGCAGTACATGGTCAACAAATTATTTAAACATGGAAGGGGCATTCTTCATCCCAAAAGGCATAACTGTACACTGGTATAGCCAAAACAGGTGAGGAATGTCCTACTTCTCTCCAGTGCTTTTACAAAATGGGATCTGCCAGTAGCCCTTAGACAAGTCCAGGGTAATAACATAGGTAGCCCATCTGAGACACTTTAAAAATGTATCTACCTATAGGGTAAGTGGCAGTAGCCATTTAGCATCCTATAGTCCACATAAAACCAGGTGGCCCCATCCATTTTAGGGACCAACACCCACAGGGGACACAAAAGGATAGTTTGATGACCCCTAGCTCTAACATCTCATCCAGCTTCCTCCTTATCACAGTCTTGGGTATCCTATACAATAGATGCTTCAACTGGGGTGTCAGTGGTAACGACCTTGCTGATAATTAGGCACATCCTTTCTGGCAGCACCCACCGTTGATGCTGTAATGAGGCCATGAGCTACAGCCATTGGATACCAAGTGGCATAATCAATTGCCATGAGGATGTATCTCTTGCCATGAGGATGTATCTCTTGCACAACATACTAGAATCTTTATAATGAGTATCCGCTGCAGGGGAGCCTGAGGCACTTGCTGCATGGTCCTCTGCGGATCAGTTAGCTTGTACAACAGGTTGTCCTTCAAAAAAATATACCTCTCCGCCCTCAGGTCCTGTCTCCCACTCAGTGCCCTAGCTCTAACACCTTCTAACATACATTCTTTCTTAACTTCTCGCATAAACTTACTTGGGTCTGCCCATGGTCTAACCTTTCCAGTTGGCATCTGTGGCTCTGGCTCCTCTTATGTCTCCCTGTTGGTGGTCAGTTTGGCTTGGCATGGGGTGACAATGGCCACATAAAAACACACCATGGGCCGCACGTTGTTCCCTAACAATACATCAGCGGGGTGCCCAGTCACAAGTACCATCTCTTTCATGCCCTTGCATGTGTCCCACCAATATGGACCTGGGCTAAGAGGATGATGGCTGCTGGTCACAAACTACCACAATGTCCACCCACTTCTTCAGGACTACTGAAGGACTCACCAGGCTTGGGTGGATCAGGGTCAGACATGATCCAGGCCAAACTCCATCAGGCTAAACTCCATCTTAGAGCAATCAAAGCACTGGGGTTGGCTATCAACTTGCCCTCACACAGGACAAGGTGAGGGGAACCCAGGAATTACCTGGATGTAAATGAGGACAGTGCCCCAGCTGTTGACAGCCAAAGCAGCACAGCTCCTGCAAAGCTTCTCCATTCCTAAGGGAAGAAGAAGCAGTAGTGGTGGGCCAGGGAAGCAAGGAGAACTGTGGTCAGGATCTCCCTTCTTGTCGAAGCTGTGACCCAGGCTGGGAGGCACTTCTCTCCAGGTCTGTCTGTAATGTTCCATCAGATGACCAGCATTTTCTGCAGTGGTGGAACATTGATCTTGGACCAAGGCTCTCATGGAAATATTGCTCCGAAACAACAATCCACGCTGCCTCGTCAACGTTCTGTACGTCTTGTCCCTTCCACCACCCATCACATGCTGAGCTTCCACAATACCTCCCCATATTAGTCCTGAGTACTCTGTGCCATGTTCTGCAATTGCTTCCTGTAATATTCAGAGCTAACCTGGTATCAGGCCAGTAGCACTCTCTTGACTTCATGGTTGTCCTCTGCGAAATGGCAGGGAATGGCCAGTTGGCTGTGCTGTCTCACCTACTAAGCAAGCCCACCAGGAATCATGCAGAATGGTGTTGATGTCCCCTCCAACATCATCAAATCACTGAAAGGCTCTATATAGTAGTTACCTGAGTGAACCAATAGAGCTTTGGCTGTGATGTGGTGACTGGCTGGCTCACTCCCTGGTGAGTCTGCAGTGACTGTCCTCAACACTTCTTTTTTTGTGATCCTGGGAGAGTCCTTGCCATCTCAAGATCCTCAGAATAGGAGAGGGAAGTCTCATAAATGGTGTCTTCCCTTGGGGGCATCTCCGGAGCACTTGAGAATTCCCTGCTCTCAATCCAACACCCCCACAATGGTGTTACCATTTGGGGGACTAAAATAAGATCAGCTCTATTATTTCAGCCATGCTGAGCTCATGATACTGGGCTATCTTTACTACTGCTTCTCAAGCCTCTGTCACTTGGCAACAATCCCCCTACTGCCACCAGTTTTTTTTACATAGTGAGACCAGCTAGACAGATCAATGAATGGATCCCACCAGATAGGTTTCTGTGTATCAGTGCTACAGATTCCCCTGCAAGGAGACTTGCTTCAATATCTGTTGAGAGCACAAATGCAGTTCTGGAACGTAGATGCGTTATTCTGGAGTAGCTGGTCTGAAGCAGTGATTAAAAAACCCTTTAGCACCCCTCAGAAATAAAGATGGCATTCTTGTATACTTTAAAAAGGGTAAGGCACTTTATTGAAACACACAGAGTTATATGCATGGGAGCACTTGTAATTCTATCAGTGTGGGTGCAGAGTAACAAAAGGTAAAGTAATTAAAATAGGAAGGACAGCTAACTTAATTGCTAAGCAGAAGGTCTCCAATACTGATGCCAGATTGTGTTAGCTTCACAATAAGCCTTCTATGTCCTGTCCATGCAAACAAGAATTGGATCAGAGTATATCAGTTACAAAACTACACATAAAAGACACACACCAACATCAGGCACATTCAACATGGATGCAATCAGTACAACAAGTGGTGAGCCACACAACGTCCAAAACATGGGATATTCATTGGTCTTCAGACTTTAGACATACAAACATGGTAGCCCAGGTGCCATGTCCATCTTCCTGCTGGCCCAGGGAAGGAATTCCCTTGGGGAAGACTGGACTAGGCTTTGGCGAAGAAAGAAAAAAATCACAGTGGTATTTTAATAAATAAAATGTAAAGGGACATTGAAGGTTTCTGGATTTCACTAGAAATATAATATACCTATGTATCTATGTCTGTTTTATAACTTTCTTGATAAATAAAATGTTATTTTTTATTTATGTTCCTCATCCTTTTTATGAATTGCTCATAATTATTATTGCGTGTATGTACACTATAATTAAACTTTAAATTCTGTATTAGAGCCACTCATGATTTCTCATGTTCCATCAAAACATTGTTACTATAAGCAGATATATTTCTCTTGAGACAAACTTTGGTGATTTATGACAGGAATGTTCTTTCTGTTTCTCTGCAGAACTTTCTCTCCTGATAAAAAAAGAAGTCACTGTCAAATAATAAAGTAATTTGGACATTTTTCCAACAACAGACAATGTGCTTTTATGGAGGTAGCACAATAGAATCAGTTGCGGCAACTAACAAAACATATTATATTTTGGGCTCTGGAAAATTGCTTGACAGAAAGAACCAAGAGTTTAAATACCATTGGTGCCATTGCTTTTGGTCACATGGTTCAGCCACTGCGTTTTTTTTATTTATAGGCAAAATCCAATTCACAGGTAGACTGCAAAGTAAATCTGTAAAAACATAGCATAAGGATGAGCTAGTGCAGATGTAACAGATGTAAAACACTGGGGCACAATACCGGGTATAAGCTGCTGCTACCAGCAGCTGCCTGGGGTAAAGGGAAGTTTTAATGTATTAGGGAGCGAAGAGAAGTTGCAAGGGGACTGTGATGACTAATTTTGGGGCCATGATGGGACCCCCTTCTCTCCCACAAGTAACTGATAGAGTGATAGAGTTTTTTGGGACTCTATCACATCTAATTGTTAATACCCAAGGCGATTAAAATGGACAGGAGATGGGTTGTAAGGATTGTATCAATTTGTCTTTCAGTTATGCGTCATTTTTCTCATTTATGTTTCTATGTGTAATGTTTAAAAGTTATTGCGTGATTCACTGCTATTGTAATATTGGGTCACCAGTATCTCACAAAATGAAGGCCATATCTTGTAACCTGCATAATGTTAGGTCTGTGAATATTCAGGCCTAATAAGCCCTGTTTATACAATGTTTAGTTTTCAGATTGTGGTTAGTACATGACACTGTATGCTGATATTATATAAAAGCTACTACAAAGGGTTAGGTTTTCTACAAGAATTTATATGGTCCTCAGAGCCTGCCAGATGTGCATCCTCCCTGGTCTCAGATAGCCATAAAGGTGAGGTTAGTTTATGGCCCTCTGTAAAATGAAAGCTAGCAACTAGAGATGGGGGTTTGGATATTGACTTGGGGGATGGGGTTTTGTGGCATCTGAAGGGAAAAATAAAACAAGTCTGTTCGTACTACTCAAAGGTACATGCTATATGCTTCTTAGATCCTAAGAAAAGGGTTCTGATGGTGCCTGCCTTTTCAGAAAAGATGCTCAGAGCTGTACTGTTTGCTGGGCTCTGAGATACTGAGCGCAAAAGGCAGGGCCTAGAGATAGAGAATTGGTGTGAGCGTGGCCCCCAAATCATTGTGTCGTCATAGGGACCCCATTGTATGCGCCCAGGCTCTTCATTTGTTAGCTGCATCAATGCACAATATATTGTTTTTTATTAACTCATAACAAGTTACTCAGAGTTACTCAGAGTTATCAAAGTTTAACTCCATTTGTCTGTATACAAGTATACTATAACTGTAGCATATGTAACTTTAGACTGTAATTTTGCTCTTGTTGAGTGCTTTCGAGAAACACTTTCTATGCTTGACTTTAAAATCAATAACAAGGTCCTCCATTCTTTCGTAATTTGTTAAGTTTTTTTTGATTGTATCTACCCTGTAAATGCTACGGAATATGTTGGCGCATTACAAATAAAGGCTAATAATAATAAATAATAATAATATGTATCCTCAGGTGGACTTAAATTCCATAGAATGAAGGCAATGTGGCATTTTGTTACTTGGTATTAAAGATTTTTCATGCCAAAAAAAACCAACACATACCAAGAAGAACCATCTTGTTAAAATTACCTATTTATCGCTTTGCATTGTCAAATGTCAGGAATACATTGGTTCTACTTACTACCAATCCAAAAAAGGCAAGGATACACAGTATCTGTTTTTATCTAAGCAAAACCAAAAGGTTAGGATCACATGGGACTATTTGTCACAATACCAAAAGTGCCAGGGCCAGAAGGAAAATCATCACTTCAGGGGCATACATGGATCTAGTTAATTAAGCCTATAAGATATAACATATCCATGATTACCTTATTAATTCAGTTTAAAACTTCAAAGGAAGGATGACTTTTTAACTAAGATGGGTGGCCAAATAATTCAGATCTTGACATAGTCAGTCAATTTTATTGCTTATTTCAAAAGATATAGGGCCCTATTAAATTCTCCCTCGTAGTTCTCTCGGTGCTCGCAAAAGGCAGTTTTCCTGCTGTTTGCGAGAACCGAATCTCTCGCAGCCTGCTTTACGATATGACTGCGAGAAAATGGCCGAGAATAGGCTCCGAGAGAGCTACGTAGCCTTAAATCTATGCACGAGTCTCGCATATCGTAAGAATCCCTACGTGGACAAAAAGTCCACGCAAGGGATCCGAAAGCCTCTACGTGCTGCCTCGGAACAGCCCGAGACAGCAGTGTGAGGCTCCCCCCTGCACCCTATACACATCCCCATGCTGCAGGGGTCTCTATCGGGACCCCTGCAGCACCCCCACATTAACCCCTTGCAGCGGGGGTCCCCGATCTGCATAGATCAGGCCCCCCGCTGCATTTAAAACTTTTAAATTCCCCGCCGCGGCTCCTTAAAGGGACCGCGGCACACTATTACCCAATCCCGGCCGCGGCACTTAAAATTAACCCCCCTCTATGCTGGGGGTCCCCATCGGGACCCCCGAAGTGTCCCCACATAAACCCATTGCAGGGGGGGGCCCCGATCTGCATAGATCAGGCCCCCCGCTGCATTTAAAACTTTTAAATTCCCCGCCGCGGCTCCTTAAAGGGACCGCGGCACACTATTACCCAATCCCGGCCGCGGCACTTAAAATTAACCCCCCTCTATGCTGGGGGTCCCCATCGGGACCCCCGAAGTGTCCCCACATAAACCCCCTGCAGCGGGGGGCCCCGATCGGCACCGATCGTGACCCTGCTGCAATTCAATTTTAAATTTCCCGCCTCGCGGGTCCTCAAAGGACCGTAAAGGTCCTGAAAGGACTCGCACTAAAAATATTATGCCCAGGCAACTATAATTACCCCATTAACTCATGGTGGTCAATCCAGACCACCATAAGGCTCTAATTAACCCATTAACTCATGGTGGTCAATACAGACCACCATAAGGCCTAAATTAACCCATTAACTCATGATGGTCAATCCAGACCACCATAAGGCTCTATTTAACCCATTAACTCATGGTGGTCAATACAGACCACCATAAGGCCTAAATTAACCCATTAACTCATGATGGTCAATCCAGACCACCATAAGGCTCTATTTAACCCATTAACTCATGGTGGTCAATCCAGACCACCATAAGGCTCAAATTAACCCATTAACTCATGGTGGTCAATACAGACCACCATAAGGCCTAAATTAACCCATTAACTCATGATGGTCAATCCAGACCACCATAAGGCTCTATTTAACCCATTAACTCATGGTGGTCAATCCAGACCACCATAAGGCTCTAATTAACCCATTAACTCATGATGGTCAATCCAGACCACCATAAGGCCTAAATTAACCCATTAACTCATGATGGTCAATCCAGACCACCATAAGGCCTAAATTAACCCATTAACTCATGATGGTCAATCCAGACCACCATAAGGCTCTATTTAACCCATTAACTCATGGTGGTCAATCCAGACCACCATAAGGCTCAAATTAACCCATTAACTCATGGTGGTCAATACAGACCACCATAAGGCCTAAATTAACCCATTAACTCATGATGGTCAATCCAGACCACCATAAGGCTCTATTTAACCCATTAACTCATGGTGGTCAATCCAGACCACCATAAGGCTCTAATTAACCCATTAACTCATGATGGTCAATCCAGACCACCATAAGGCCTAAATTAACCCATTAACTCATGATGGTCAATCCAGACCACCATAAGGCCTAAATTAACCCATTAACTCATGATGGTCAATCCAGACCACCATAAGGCTCTATTTAACCCATTAACTCATGGTGGTCAATCCAGACCACCATAAGGCTCAAATTAACCCATTAACTCATGGTGGTCAATACAGACCACCATAAGGCCTAAATTAACCCATTAACTCATGATGGTCAATCCAGACCACCATAAGGCTCTATTTAACCCATTAACTCATGGTGGTCAATCCAGACCACCATAAGGCTCTAATTAACCCATTAACTCATGATGGTCAATCCAGACCACCATAAGGCCTAAATTAACCCATTAACTCATGATGGTCAATCCAGACCACCATAAGGCCTAAATTAACCCATTAACTCATGATGGTCAATCCAGACCACCATAAGGCTCTATTTAACCCATTAACTCATGGTGGTCAATCCAGACCACCATAAGGCTCAAATTAACCCATTAACTCATGGTGGTCAATACAGACCACCATAAGGCCTAAATTAACCCATTAACTCATGATGGTCAATCCAGACCACCATAAGGCTCTATTTAACCCATTAACTCATGGTGGTCAATCCAGACCACCATAAGGCTCTAATTAACCCATTAACTCATGATGGTCAATCCAGACCACCATAAGGCCTAAATTAACCCATTAACTCATGATGGTCAATCCAGACCACCATAAGGCCTAAATTAACCCATTAACTCATGATGGTCAATCCAGACCACCATAAGGCTCTATTTAACCCATTAACTCATGGTGGTCAATCCAGACCACCATAAGGCTCAAATTAACCCATTAACTCATGGTGGTCAATACAGACCACCATAAGGCCTAAATTAACCCATTAACTCATGATGGTCAATCCAGACCACCATAAGGCTCTATTTAACCCATTAACTCATGGTGGTCAATCCAGACCACCATAAGGCTCTAATTAACCCATTAACTCATGATGGTCAATCCAGACCACCATAAGGCCTAAATTAACCCCATCAGTCCCATAAGGGTATATTATTACCATTATGGGCCTGTTACAACCCAACATTAACCACATAAGTGCCATGATGGTCCTCAAGGACCATCATGACACTAACTACAAACACTACACTATAACCCCCAATAAACCATTTAATCTAAACTAACCCCCCTCTACACTAATCTATTAACACTTACACTACCTACCTACACTACCTACCCCCTAATAAACCTTCCCACCACTCTAATTACAAAAAATAAAAAACCTACAGCACAGAAAACAAAAAACCTACAGTACAAAAAACAAAAAAACCTACAGTACAGAAAACAAAAAACAATTACAACCCCACCCCCCACTACAGAAAACAAAAAAATACATTACAACCCCACCCCCCACTACAGAAAATAAAAAAATTACACACCTGAAAAGGAAAGACAGATAAACACAATACAATACATACATATAATACATTACATACATTACATACAATACATGACATTACATATAATATATTAAATATAATATATTACATATAATATATTACATATAATACATTACATACATTACATACAATACATGACATTACATACATTACATATAATATATTAAATATAATATATTACATATAATATATTACATATAATATATTACATATAATACATTACATACATTACATACAATACATGACATTACATACATTAAATATAATATATTAAATATAATATATTACATATAATATATTACATATAATACATTACATACATTACATACAATACATGACATTACATACATTAAATATAATATATTAAATATAATATATTACATATAATATATTACATATAATATATTACATATAGTCCTAATCAAATACCCCCTATCTATCTAACATACAATCTATTTAATTTAAAATAAATCCTAACTATATCAAATACATCCCCCTATCTATCTAATATACAAAAAATCCTAACTACATACACAGACCCTAATTATAAGCTAAAATCAATAAATTAAGACCACTTACCTTTAAGATGTTGCTTCAGATCACTAACCTATGGGTCAAACAAAAAATAAAAATTAGTACAAAACATTAACATCAAATAAATAAACATTCTATACATTCTAAATATTCAACTCACCTTTACAGCATGTCCAGTCACTGTTTAGCTCTTCCGGCGCGGCCCTGTTAAAAAAAAATAAAAAATACATGAATACATGAATACAATATATAAACCATAAATAAAATACACAAATAAACATCTAAATATACATTTAACTTACCTACCCGCGATGTCCCCGGCCTTCTCTCCTTCAGCCCCGGCTGGGCCGAGGAACCATCCGCGCTCTAAAAAAAAAAAAGAAAAAAAACTAACGGAGGTCTGCACTGGCAGACCTCCCCGACGCTACTGAACCTCCCGGAGTCGTTTCCGGGAGGAAATTGGCATTGGCGGCTTGTGATTGGCTGAAAAAGCTGTCTATCAATTTCAGCCAATCAAAAGTCGTCAATGTGTGAGCCAATCAGGATGGGATACACCCCAATATCCCACCCTGATTGGCTTAAACACTTGTCTATCTTTCTGGGAACCAATCACAACGCTCAGATGCCTTCAGCCAATCACTATGGGATACACCCCCACGGAGTGATTGGTAGAAGACATCTGCGCATCCTGATTGGCTCCTACATTGACGACTTTCGATTGGCTGACAGCTTTTTCAGCCAATCACAAGCCGACAATGCCAATTTCCTCCCGGAAACGAATCCGGGAGGTTCAGTAGCGTCGGGGAGGTCTGCCAGTGCAGACCTCCGTTAGTTTTTTTTTTTTTTTTTTTTAGAGCGCGGATGGTTCCGCGGCCCAGCCGGGGCTGAAGGAGAGAAGGCCGGGGACATCGCGGGGAGGTAAGTTAAATGTATATTTAGATGTTTATTTGTGTATTTTATTTATTGTTTATATATTGTATTCATGTATTCATGTATTGTGTTTTTTTTTTTAACAGGGCCGCGCCGGAAGAGCTAAACAGTGACTGGACATGCTGTAAAGGTGAGTTGAATATTTAGAATGTATAGAATGTTTATTTATTTGATGTTAATGTTTTGTACTAATTTTTATTTTTTGTTTGACCCATAGGTTAGTGATCTGAAGCAACATCTTAAAGGTAAGTGGTCTTAATTTATTGATTTTAGCTTAGAATTAGGGTCTGTGTATGTAGTTAGGATTTTTTGTATATTAGATAGATAGGGGGATGTATTTGATATAGTTAGGATTTATTTTAAATTAAATAGATTGTATGTTAGATAGATAGGGGGTATTTGATTAGGACTATATGTAATATATTATATGTAATATATTATATGTAATATATTATATGTAATACATTATATGTAATGTATGTAATGTCATGTATTGTATGTAATGTATGTAATGTATTATATGTAATATATTATATGTAATATATTATATTTAATATATTATATTTAATGTATGTAATGTCATGTATTGTATGTAATGTATGTAATGTATTATATGTAATATATTATATTTAATATATTATATTTAATGTATGTAATGTCATGTATTGTATGTAATGTATGTAATGTATTATATGTAATATATTATATGTAATATATTATATTTAATATATTATATTTAATGTATGTAATGTCATGTATTGTATGTAATGTATGTAATGTATTATATGTAATATATTATATGTAATATATTATATTTAATATATTATATTTAATGTATGTAATGTCATGTATTGTATGTAATGTATGTAATGTATTATATGTAATATATTATATGTAATATATTATATTTAATATATTATATTTAATGTATGTAATGTCATGTATTGTATTATATGTATGTAATGTATTGTGTTTATCTGTCTTTCCTTTTCAGGTGTGTAATTTTTTTATTTTCTGTAGTGGGGGGTGGGGTTGTAATGTATTTTTTTGTTTTCTGTAGTGGGGGGTGGGGTTGTAATTTTTATTTTTTCTGTACTGTAGGTTTTTTTGTTTTTTGTACTGTAGGTTTTTTGTTTTCTGTGCTGTAGGTTTATTGTTTTTTGTAATTAGAGTGTTGGGGAGGTTTATTAGGGGGTAGGTAGTGTAGGTAGGTAGTGTAAGTGTTAATAGATTAGTGTAGAGGGGGGTTAGTTTAGATTAAATGGTTTATTGGGGGTTATAGTGTAGTGTTTGTAGTTAGTGTCATGATGGTCCTTGAGGACCATCATGGCACTTATGTGGTTAATGTTGGGTTGTAACAGGCCCATAATGGTAATAATATACCCTTATGGGACTGATGGGGTTAAATAGAGCCTTATGGTGGTCTGTATTGACCACCATGAGTTAATGGGTTAATTTAGGCCTTATGGTGGTCTGTATTGACCACCATGAGTTAATGGGTTAATTAGAGCCTTATGGTGGTCTGTATTGACCACCATGAGTTAATGGGTTAATTTAGGCCTTATGGTGGTCTGTATTGACCACCATGAGTTAATGGGTTAATTAGAGCCTTATGGTGGTCTGTATTGACCACCATGAGTTAATGGGTTAATTTAGGCCTTATGGTGGTCTGTATTGACCACCATGAGTTAATGGGTTAATTTAGGCCTTATGGTGGTCTGGATTGACCACCATGAGTTAATGGGTTAATTAGAGCCTTATGGTGGTCTGTATTGACCACCATGAGTTAATGGGTTAATTTAGGCCTTATGGTGGTCTGTATTGACCACCATGAGTTAATGGGTTAATTTAGGCCTTATGGTGGTCTGGATTGACCACCATGAGTTAATGGGTTAATTAGAGCCTTATGGTGGTCTGTATTGACCACCATGAGTTAATGGGTTAATTTAGGCCTTATGGTGGTCTGTATTGACCACCATGAGTTAATGGGTTAATTAGAGCCTTATGGTGGTCTGTATTGACCACCATGAGTTAATGGGTTAATTTAGGCCTTATGGTGGTCTGTATTGACCACCATGAGTTAATGGGTTAATTTAGGCCTTATGGTGGTCTGGATTGACCACCATGAGTTAATGGGTTAATTAGAACCTTATGGTGGTCTGTATTGACCACCATGAGTTAATGGGTTAATTTAGGCCTTATGGTGGTCTGTATTGACCACCATGAGTTAATGGGTTAATTTAGGCCTTATGGTGGTCTGGATTGACCACCATGAGTTAATGGGTTAATTAGAGCCTTATGGTGGTCTGTATTGACCACCATGAGTTAATGGGTTAATTTAGGCCTTATGGTGGTCTGGATTGACCATCATGAGTTAATGGGGTAATTATAGTTGCCTGGGGTTAATATTTTTAGTGCGAGTCCTTTCAGGACCTTTACGGTCCTTTGAGGACCCGCGAGGCGGGAAATTTAAAATTGAATTGCAGCAGGGTCACGATCGGTGCCGATCGGGGCCCCCCGCAGCAGGGGGTTTATATGGGGACACTTCGGGGGTCCCGATGGGGACCCCCAGCATAGAGGGGGGTTAATTTTAAGTGCCGCGGCCGGGATTGGGTAATAGTGTGCCGCGGTCCCTTTAAGGAGCCGCGGCGGGGAATTTAAAAGTTTTAAATGCAGCGGAGGGCCTGATCTATGCAGATCGGGGCCCCCCCCTGCAATGGGTTTATGTGGGGACACTTCGGGGGTCCCGATGGGGACCCCCAGCATAGAGGGGGGTTAATTTTAAGTGCCGCGGCCGGGATTGGGTAATAGTGTGCCGCGGCCCCTTTAAGGAGCCGCGGCGGGGAATTTAAAAGTTTTAAATGCAGCGGGGGCCTGATCGGTGCCGATCGGGGACCCCCGCTGCAAGGGTTTAATGTGTGGGGGCTGCGGGGGTTCCTATGGACCCCTGCAGCAAGGTGTTCATGTGAGGACACTTCGGGGGTCCCGACAGGGACCCCCGCATTGAGGGGGGGTTCATTTTAGGTGCCTAGGGGGGGGTTTGGAGTACCCCCCACGGCAGGGCTTATGTGGGGGACTGCCGCGGAGGTCCCTTTTAGGACCCCCGCAGCACTTGATGAGGAGTGGGAGCCTGCGATATCATCTCGCAGGCTGTCACTCCTCATGTACATTTACGCAGTGTAGATACGTACGGCCCTGCTGCGTAGCTCATACGTTGCTCGCAGCAGGGCTAATTTAATAGCATTGTAAGTTAGAGAAACTTTGCAGTACGTAGGGCTTAAGTAGAAGCCTCTTATTTACGAGGCTGGAATTTAATAGGGCCCATAGTTATTACATCTTCAGGATCATTTTCTTCTTAAAGCTGAAGATACGTCTGGAAAAAGATCACAAAGAATCTGACAAGAATCTCCACTCGGAATATAATATAGCTATGTATTTCTTTACTTTTATGTATTTTATCTTACTAAGAATTACTAAAAAGCTCTGTTTGTTTCTGCCTAAAATCATTAAATTTGTACATATTTGGATCTGTCCTCTGTAGCTCATGCCGCTCATGAATACACAGACTGTGAAGTGCAATGTTTCAAATTAGCCAATCACCTCTCTCGTGTTGCAAAATGTTGCCATTGATTGGTTGTTAAGAGACAGTGCAACCCCTATACTTAGAAGTACACTGTCTTCATAAGCAGCAGAAGCCAGTTAGGAACTATTTATAGGATTTTACACAGAAAAACAGACCTTTTAGGCATGTCTTAATAAAATAAATTACATTAAAGTAAAGCGATACATAGGTTTATTATATTCCTAGTGAAATCCAGAAACCTTCCATGTCCCTTTAAACATGAACCTTCAAAGCTTAAACTAGCCATATGTCTGGCCGATTCACTATATTAAATTCTATATTTAACTCTCTCTACCGACACAGAACATATTGATCTTTGGTGTCTTCCGAGATTTTGTGATTGTAAAGCTTCAGAACATAGAAAATCACAATGGAGCTGGGAAAGCGTGTCAGGTTCTTTATTAATAAGATTAGAAAACAAGAGTGTACTAAATCTTTGTAAAGGCTCCATACTTGAGACAAAGTGAAAGGTAACTAATAAATAACCATATTAATGTAAAATAATGAGGGAAGTACAAATGCAACAATTTAAAAAATGATAGAAAGTGTTTTCAGTCTCTGAATATTAATACTAGCTCTTATATACGTTACCTTGTAAAGTGTTATTAATCTCCCTTTCTTGATCCTCATTTTCTTGAAATGTGAATGGTGCCCATCTCTTCATATCTTCTTCTGATCTCTCTGCTTCTAGTTTTCTGCTGATGGCTTGATCTCCATCAACAATTTGAAGAGTGTCTGCGATTACATCAGCCAATTCATCCAGCTCTTTTGGGCTTAGATTGTTGATGTTCATCTTTTGTTTGCCCAGTTCCTTAACAACATTCTGAATAAATGTTTCTTCAAAAAAGAAATAGAATTCAAACATTACTACTTCCTTAAAGAAGATTAATTATCAGATACTTGCTACGAAACTTGACCACACAAAAAGCTAGTCTATGCCTCATTCTCTGACATTTTTAACAGTTTTTTTTAATACAGTAAGCATATGCTTAAAAGGAGCCATGTTTAAAATGGTTTGGATTGACAAGAGTGAATGGTGCATTATGTGCCCTCATTTGCATGTCACGCCCAGTTTTCCTAGAATGCAATGCATATACTGTATTTCTGAGAAATTTGAGCAGGAAATACGTTTTCATCAACGTATTTTTAGGCATTCAAATAGAATCACTAATGTACTATTCCTTATTTGTACTGTACTTTGTACGGTGGAGGGCTTCTATCACTCTTAGCCCACCATATGTGAATCAATTGCTGTATAGAACTACTCTCTACAACAATCACCACACAAACCAGGCACTCACACCATACTGAGGATCGGCAGTAACCTTGAAACAGTACTGTATGTGGTTAAGTGACCTGGTTTTTGAAAAATCCATCTGTTGCTGTGCCTAAAACTGTGAAATACAGTAAGCATATGCTTAAAAGGAGACATGTTTAAAATGGTTTGGATTGACAGAGTGATGGTGCATTATGTGGCCTCATTTGAATGTCCCGCCCAGTTTCCCCAGAATGCAGTGCATATACTGTATTTCTGAGAAATTTGAGAGGGAAATAAGTTTTCATCAACTTATTTTTAGACATTCAAATAGAATCACAAATGTACTATTCCTTATTTGTACTACTATATATATATATATATATACAGTATATATATATATATATATATTAAATAAATAGTACACTTGTGTTCACATTTGAACACCTAAAACAAGTTAAAAATAAACAGAATTCCAAGAAATACAGTTATTACACTGAATTCTGGGAACCTGGGCAGGGACATGCAAATGTACCCATTAAGGTTTTGCTCTTGTAATCTATAATCATTTCAATCGTGGCTTTCTTTAAGCATACGCCAGCTGTATTACACAGCTTTAGGAAAAGCTAAGGATGGATCATACAGTATATATATGCCTCATTTTAATAGAATATTTAAAAATACCTAACATATTTCTATTGTTCCTTTTTTTTTGTATAAATATTATACAAGACAAGAACCTGATTAATAAACCATACCATATATTTAGTTTAGCTTAAAAGTGTTTTTGTGCAATGAAAGAACGTAAGTTTTACTGTGGGCTTTTTACACAAAAAAGATCAGTTAGCATAGATAATGTGATCAAGTTCTATATCAGCTGAAAGTCTATTCTATAAAAAGTTACAGGTATCTAGCATGCAATTTAAATGTCTGAAAGTAAAATATATTACCATCCACAGCACTCAGAGGGTCTTTAGGAGCATCTTGGCGAGAACTGGATTTATAAAGCAGTGTTAAAAATCTTGGCCTTGACACATCAGTCATTGGTCTCTGAAGAAATGGTTTCATTTTGAAACTTTCTCCTTTATTATCTTTAGGAAGCACGCCATCAAGCTGACTAATTTGTGGGGTAAGGTACCTATTTGGAAACCCAGAAGAGATTTTAGCCCTTCTATTTGAGTTTGGGTTATCAGGAGTGTGATCTACCATCTTCTGTGAAATATAAGCTTTTAATGCCGTCAATAAGGATATCTTATCAGGATCACTTTCAGACTCCTTTGGAAGCTTCTCAGGTAAAGGCTGGGTCAATGGCTTTGAAAGCAGAGTCTCGGGAGCAATCTGATGGGAAAATGAAAGAGATTGTGCTTTTCCTTGAGGTTTCTGTAACACGTGGTCAATGAGTCGATCGGCCTTCATGTTCTCATTCTGAAGAAGTAAAAGAAAACTTAATTACTAACATGAACAATGTTAATTTCATAGACCAGACAAATATACAAGAATGAATTGCACTTCAATATAATGTAAAAATGTCAACAGGAGCCGTGGCATATCAGCTTTAATTAGCAGCATTGCTTGGAATACCTTTTGGGATTTAACAAACATTTGTTGTATAAAACCAAACTGGGTTTCCTACACGTGAATTTACATCGATTTTGCACAGATTAAGAAATATTGTCTAAATAAAACTTTTACAGTTAATGCCCCTGAACGAATTAGCATTTCACTTTTTATTAACTTTTTTAATTAAATCAATTTATATTACAAAAAAAAAAATATTCCTAAAATCACCAAAAATACAAGTACCCCTGATATTAACTTCTTCAAATTAGAAGTTCCCACAACATTTCTTTATTTTTCACAAACATATTTAACCATTTAACCCTTGTGGAGCACCACACACTTCTGCCTATTCCCTATATGTATGTGTGTGTGTGTTTATATATATATATATATATATATATATATATATATATATATATATATATATATACAGTACATAGTAAATAAATAGTACATCTGTGTTCACATCTGAATTTCTTAAATAAGTTAAAAAAACTGCTTCCAGCTCAGAGTTCCGAGACAAACAGTTATTACACTGCATTCTGGGAAGCTGAGCTGGGACATGCAAATGTGCCCACAAATGCCTCGCTCTTCGATCCACAGACATTATCAAACATGGCTTCCTATAAGCTTATGCATGCTGTATTACACAGCTTTAATGCAAAGCCAAGGTTGGTTTATACATATGCTGAGTATCCAATCCATGTACAGCTGTTTCAAGCTTACTGGCTATCATCAGCATGGAGCGGGATCTCAGCTTGTGTTGTGGACTTTATGAGTAGGTAGTTAACCACAACAATAATTTATAATATGGTGGGCAAAAGAGCGATAGAAGCCCTCCACCATGCAGTAGTACAGTAAATAAATAGTACATCTGTGTTCACATTTGAATGTCTAAAACAAGTTAAAAAAACCTTCTTCCAGTTCAGAATTCCAAGAAAAACAGTTATTGCATATATAAAGTAGGTACACATAGTGACCAATAAAAAGGCCATCAAATAAAAATATTTTCCAATATATCCCCCACCACTAATAAGGTAAGGGTACCCCTTTACTCCACATTGCTGGACATACCAGTTGGCCCAGTGCATTGCACCTGTAGTAACTCTGCACCTGAATTAAGTTGTCAATTTAGGTCATTTTCCGTTACATAACTGAACAGTTATTTTAAAATGGTTTTTCAATGCTACATTTTTTAAATAATGTGGACACTGCTACTGTGTTGGAAAAACAAAGATGAGCATGGGAAGATTATATTGTATTTCAAATCAGATTTAATTTCAGTTACTGTTTATCAGAAAACAAAATATTATTTTATGAAAGCTGTGTAAATTTTACTTTTAAAATGATTCAGGTTTGTTTTATTTATGAAGGTGCTCTATTATTTGAAGATGCTCTTTTATTTATATCATACTTTTACTTTAGTTGAGTAAATAATAATGGAATAACTTTAGAAAACTACTGTAGCTTTTACAACTCCCACATCTAAATGTAATTTTGTCTAAGTAAATTGAATGGGACAACAAGGGTAAAGTATATTATTTTTATGTAATGCCCAAAACTTCCAAAAATACTAGAAATTCATTTTGTTACACTGCTTTACAGATTGTTGTTCCACAGTATGACTTGGTTTACAAAAAAAAAAGAAGCAAGAACATGTACAAAAAGCATAAATAAGCAAAACTGGTGTGAGAAGATTTAGTTTTATATGGATTTTGATTGCATATGCTATAATACTAAAACACACTGTTTTAACAAAACTATTAAAGGCATAGCCAAGTTTCCTGGATTATTAAATTTTCGCATTCTTTAGTCAAAAAGCATCCTTCATATATGTAGCACATTCCTTAAAAGATTTTATTTGTATTAATATCTAAACATCTTTAATGATTATGTTGACACCATCAGGAGTGTCTACACAAGCACCTGATTCCCCCCAATCAGCATGCAGCATTTTTAACAAATGTTTCACCTGCTGTGTCTTCCTTAGCCAATGGGAGAGCAGTGATGTCAGCCCCCAAATCAATGCTGGGATGTGACCCTCTCTGCTATAGCATCTTCTAACATGGTGCCACATTACATATCCCGGCTGCTTTGCAGCACAAACAGGAACCCCAGAGTTTTGACCCAAATGTTTCAGCTAAACTCTGCTTCCTCCTGATTAATCAAAACAAATTTAGAATTTTATGCTAATTTAGCCCGGGTTTGGAGGGGTGTTAACCCTAATTTTCAACTATCAGAAATACATTTAGCTAATTTCAAGGTAAGTGCTTAAATGTTTATTTTTGTGTTTTTTCATGCTCTATTAAAACTCTTCTATCAGATGCACTCATAATCCAGGAAACTTAGATATACCTTTAAGAAGCAGGCATAAAACATAAGTAGTTGGTCCACAAAGATCATCAGCAGTAGTTAAAGGATCACTTTAGTGGTCTTTTAAAGGGCTTGCTAAAGAATAGATAGGATAGTAAAAGTTTAATTGATTTTTACTGTGCATTTAAACAATGAATTACAACATGATCCTCCTGTGAATATCCCAATAATGAATTTAGAATTTGCTCTTTTGTGATAGATAAGACAACTGTTGATTTAAAATTAGATTTCTTTTTTTTTAAGTTATGTATAATTGTGAGCAGTTTTCAAATTATTTGAACAGTTAAAAAAATGCAGAAATAAATTGTCTATGTCCACGTAACTGTCACAGAATAATTTTCATGATACTCCTTTAACATGAAACGCGTCTTGTGGTGGTTATAAATATATAATATATAATTTAACCTTTATAAAATGGTTTTCTGGTTTTATTGAACAGTAGTACTTTTGAGCAAAGATCAATAATACATAAAGGGTAGAAAAATGACATTCTACTAAAAAGCTAAAATGATGGGCAATTGACAGGAGCTATTGAGTGTTCATTTATTAAGTAACTTTTCTACGTGCTTCCATTTTTTACTTTAAAAATTGACCTGCAAAAAGTCACCTGGAGAATATTTTGTTCCAAGCTCTGAACTGCATAATCAATATATTCTTGTATAACCTATACATCAAAGGGAAAAAAACTGTTTTGCAGAAAAACGATTTTAAAATAACGAGCATTCAAGCTGTCTAAATGACAATTAAATACTAACTGTGGATTCTGAAGGACAGTATGAAACAAACAAAAATACCAGCACTAATTAGATTGTGTTAAGATGCCATGATAGTATTTGGCAGCAAAGAGTGCAGAAATAGAAGTCAACCCAGACAGGAAGGGCTTATATAATTCCAAAATTCTACCATATATTTATGTTATAAAATATTTTTTTCATGGAAAAAAATTAAATAATAAAAGCATGTTACAGTCGATACATTTGTATGCCTGAAAAATATCTGGAAACAATAATAAACCACATTTAAATGTATTTTCCTGCATTATAGAACTTTTAATGTTGTACTAAAGTGTCACTTTAAGCTATAATACATCTTTATCTTTAGTTTTTAAGATGTATTTTTCTGTCCACGATTAGTTAACATCCCAGTTATGGAAGGCCATTTAAAGCTGATACTCAATACAAAGTTTTGAAACCATATTACACCTGAGATGCCGTAATGGTAATCAATAATGTATCTATAAAATTTCAGAATATGCTCAGTTTGTTGGCTAGTTAACAGAGTTCATGTACAGTTGTGCCAATTTACTGTAATATCTTCTTATTCTGACAGTTCGCCTGTGTGAAATGTACAATGTATTTCAAAATGAGTTTCATCTGAATGATTGTTTTTCCACTTGATAAGTGGTACCTTGGTAAAAAATGCATTTCCACACAGCACTTTGGGATATGTAGTCTTCTTTCACTGCACTGTAGCAAAGCAAGACTGTCAGTTTTGCTATTTGAACAGTATCAGGAAAAACTGAGGTTTCCACTGGTATATATATGCATGAAACAGTAAAACCTGGGATATCCAGAAGGTAAATCATATATTATTTCCTCCACTAAGCAAAGTTTATAATCTTATAATTACATGCTAGGTTCCCACTGATGATTTTCTGTATTGAATTTTACTCTTCATATTTGTATAACTGTATCGCTTGCTTCCATTAAATAAATTCACATTTAACCTAAAGGTTTAAGTGTAAGCAAGTTGCACCATCTTGGGAAACCTGAATGTAATGTGCATTAGTTTAGAATGACACATCTTATTAGTGAGTGTCATTCCATAGTGATGGAAGGAGAGATGACCAAGACTGACCACTTTGGCAAATACCTCTGTGGTGTATAAAAATGCACCAGTCTAAATATCTTTGAGCTAAGCAGGAGTGTTCTAGCTCAGGTGTTTTCTTGGCTTGTATTGCGTTTTTGTGTTACCTTTCAACCCCATCTTATGGCCACAAAGATTATACTGAAAAATGACTGCCTCAACATTCTGGTAGTCATTGAAAGGCATTGTGAGGGAAGCATTGAATGTATGAATGAGGAGCTAGCATAGGAGAAACAACCAAGGTCAAAGAAGCAGGAAAGAAAGAGAAGTGAGGGGAAAAAGACGGAAAAAATATATTTTAATAAATTAGCTCGTTGACTGCAAGAATCACTAATAACACATGGAGATGTAGTTCAGATCCTCTGATAGTGAAATGTTTACTGTCTCTACTTTTAACTTAATTTTGCTAGCCTACTTAAATCCATATATTGGTTAATACTGTAGCTATAATACTTCACAGCATGAATAACAGGGTTAGCCTGCCAGTGTAGATAGGAATGTATCAGAAAAATGCATCATGTTCCTTGTTCTGACACAGAGTGGTGAAATTTAACCCAGTTATTCAGAAGTGGCTTCACCATGGTGTGACTGTGATCACCGAAGAGTAACAAAGGAGAAAAGTCTTATTACCTCATTCAGCAAACTTAAAATGTCATGGTTATACATATATAAAGTAAAATTAAAACATAAAATGACAACTATGCTTACTTTTTTACATATGCTCGTATTCAAATTACACTTGAGAACAGCATATTTTTAGAATGTAAAAAAATATGATACAGCCTTTAAATTATTATCCTATATATGCAACTATGGAATCAACCATTTTATTTTCTGCTTATCAAATTCATGAGGTGGGAGGGGTCAGTAAATGTAGAGGAAGATTGTGTTGACATAATAGTAATGTAACAGCTACAACTGTTCTAAATATGACTACTGGAAGGAACGTATCGATAAAAATTGAACCACGTAGTAAAAAATCAGTCAGTTAAATATGTAAAGGCTGTGGTATTTATTTATTTTTTGCTTTCTTAAAAGAGTTTGTCTATAATTAATTTTGGTTATTAAAAACCATATGGAAAAAATGTATACTGTAGATTTTTAAGCTTGCAGAAATTAGATACTGTCTGAAAAAGCTTTTTCATAGAATAATACAGGAAATTGAAGTTATTCTCATACATGAGGACAAAATAAAATGTTGGTAAATGATTGCTAAATGAGAGCTTTATCTATTCTCACCATTACTGGCGGCTTTTCCGTCTTTGTCCTTGGATAGAAACTTGCCATTGCCGACTGTGGCAGAATTCCAACGTATTGAAGGTATTGATGAAATGATTTGGCAAAGTTCTTATCTTTCTGTAGTTCATAGTTTCTGCCATTTTCAGCATTAGGCTTTGAAGCTCTGAAAAAAGTTCAAAAGGGATGATAAATCATCACATACAAGCTCTCTAGATGAAGCATTCAGTAGAACTTCACAATTATTGATATTATAAGTATATATACTCAATCTTTTTGATGATTCAATATGGATGAATTAAACAAGTTACGTTTATTTTTAAGGTCAGAAAGCTTATATATACATTAAATATAGGCATGCATTTACTAGCATACAACAGACACAATTTATTCTTAACAGCCATTTCACAGAATCTATTAATTACTTCACTTTGTTCAAAAAAACACATGGAGAGCTTTTAAAAATATCACTAAGTGGCAGAGAATGAAAAAAAAAACAAGATTTTTTTCTTTCACCTGTGTTTATGTGAGAGGTCTTTGTCAAACTTGCCTTTGTAAATGTAGTACTCTTACTTTATAGGATGAGACAAGAAATTAAGAACTACTACAAGAGTTTTTCAATCTGATCATTGATACAGCTCACTCTAGTTCCATGAATATGGCAACTCATCTTCTAAAAAAGTGATTTTCTACCCAGAAAAATATCCTTGATATATTCATTTGAAAAAATCCACCTCTTGTTTACACTTTAATGATCATTATATAGAAATAATCATAATATAGAGGTTCAAACCAAAGTCTTAAGTCTCAGATACAGGTGTCAGGAACTGAGTACTTTGAATGAAAATTTTGACCCTTAGGGGTGAGGTTGTCTTAAGAATTGAATGAATATAAATGAAAAAATAGGATAGACAAAGCTTGGTGTGTATAATTGTAAATTAAAAAAATACAATACTTGGATCATGTGCTGGAACAAACAGCAGAAGTACAAACAAGTGCTGTAGTAGTCAGCTAAGTACAGACAGGCAATGCAGCAGACTACTATATAGCAGACTGGGAGCAGACTGAGAGCTGAATGCAGGAACCAGCACACAGGTGGAAGTGTATGCAGCAACTTGAGCAGACTAGTTAGGGCAGTCAGAAGTGCTGCTAGAAAGGAACATCTGCAGCAGTGAGACAACCGGACCAAAGACTTGTAGCACAATAGCAGAAAAGAGTCTGACAACTGCCACTTTGCAGTTATTTTAGCTTGATCTTAAAAGCCTTGCTCTGTATGGACTAGATGAGCCCTATCACCTGGTAGTGACTAGGGGAGTGTTATGACACACAGGAGTAGACCCATCTTTCCTCGGTTTACCTCATGGCCTCACTAAGAGCCTCATTTAAATCATGGCTCACAACTCGATCACAGACAGCCAAATGCCTGCAATAGAGTTCCGTGCTCCCGTTGCTCTACTTTTTTGATGCTATTCAATTGGCAGGGCAAGTTAGGCGCCGGTCCTGAAAATCGGAAACCATGCTATCGACAGTAGCATTTGCGGGCTTGAACATGATAGCGGACACAAGCCTGTAACTCGTGGTTCAAGCGCATATGATTTTCAAATCCAACCTCCATATTTCATTGAAGTCTTCAATTGAAGCCTTGCGTCAGCGATCATGTTCAAGCCTTCAATGAAAACTGGAGGTTGGATTTCAAAGTCCTACGTGCTTGGAAGTTGAAGCTCATAGGACTTCACATTGATTGCTGTGATCGATATAACACGAAAATGTAACATGAAATAAAGTATTGAAAAAGGTTGTGCTATTAATTCTAAGACCTAACATCACTTTCACTCTAAATAAAAGTACAGTATTGCATTTTAATTTGTTTTTAACGTGCTCCGATTTGTCATTAAGCCTTTTGCAAGACCTCCTTGGTACCAGAAACTTGTGGTTAGATATTTGCCATTTGCGGGCTTGACGGAGTGGTTAGCGAGGGGGAATCGGAGCAAATGAATAGCGATTTGCGATTTTAGCCTTGCGATTTTGAAAGATCAAAGGCTTGGAGGGCAGTAACTTGCAATTTAAACAATCTCTATGAATCGCAGCTCGTAGCCAGTAACCCGATCAGAGCATGCAGGAAGTTGCCAATTGAATAGCTTGAAATAACTTGTAAATCATAGCAATTGAATGAGGCCCAAAGCCTGTGATTCACTACAGGCTGTGAATTGAAAGGAACAACCAGCAGGGCATCCCTAGGCCTACCCTGAGACCTTACAGAAAATGTATACCTGGCAACAGGCCTGTTTAAAGTGGGCAGTATCTCTGACCAACAGTATTTAGAGGAAACTGTGCAGTGATCATAGTGTGTGTTATGCCAGATAAAGCAGTTAAAACCTGGAGACTTTGATGAGGGCTATATAAAATATACCTTTTCAGACTTATTAGAACAGTTATTTTATTTAAAAAAAATAAACTAAATAAAAACAAACATAGAAACATACATTTTAATGATATATAAGAACCAAAAAGGCCCACCCAATCTGCACATTATATCTACAAAGCCACAGAATATCCTTATGCTTATCCAGAGAATGCTTAAATTCCTTAACTGTGTTTGACTCTACCTTTTCCAATGGAAAACTGTTCCACTTATCTATTACTCTTCCTGTAAAGTAGCATATTACCCCAAATCTTTCACATTCAATGAATTACATCTTATTAATGTATTCATCTTTTTCTTGAATGTACTAATCTCTTGAACTTTTCTAAATTTGTTGACATATTAAAGTTTTCTATCCTTTCTGTCCTTAAAAGCTATACTTATTCTGGTCATGAAGTCTTTCCTTATAAGTTTTTGTCTTTTCGACTATGCACCATTTTAGTAGCCCTTCTCTGGATTTTTCCCAATCTGTCCATATTCTTTTTAAGATATACAGCCTTATTAAATTATGATTTGGCCAATTGAATAGGGCTCTATATAATCACATAGCATATTTGTTTTACAGAAGTGTTTAGTTAGTGAACTTCTATCCAAAAGCAAGGTCTTCACTAACTAAACACTTTTGTCTCTAATTTCGTCTCTAATAAGATATAAATTAATAAGAACTATGTTTGAATGTAGTCCTAGACTATAACGTTTACGGGTTATTTTGTGAGACAGTGTCAAATGCTATACAAAAAATCGAGACATTCCACATCTACTGCTCCATCCTCGTCTATAACTTTGATTATACAATTAAAAAGTCACTTTGATTAGTCTGACATTATCTTCCAACAGTAAACTCATGCTGCCTATGACCTAAAATATAAAGCTAAAATAACAAACCTCCGACCAAATATCCATTCCTGAGAGAGTGGAGGGGAATGACACAAAATTATATGCATAAGGCAAAACTGATTATTTTCATTTTGTAATATTTCTCCCTTTTATTTATGTTCTCATGTCATTTTTTTTTATTGGAAGAAAGTATCAACATAAACAAACTGCTGTAATATCTGTTGTTACATGTATAGGAATTGTCAAATAGAGTTTAGTACATAAAGTTATACACCATGATTTTTTTTTCTTTACTTGACATATTTGCATATAGAAAAAAAAAAAAAAATGTTATGGCACACCGTCCTTACCAGTTCTCATAAGAGACAAATATATTGGTAATTTTTTTTCTTTTAACTCCCATAAATACTCCTAATTAAAAAATGAATAAGGGACAAATTATCTTTTAAATTAAATAAAATGATCCTACTGTTACTTAAATATAAATGTATATGTGTGATCAATAATAAGACTAACTCACAAAGCCAACAATAGCCCTTTGTTGCTGCAATTTTTTTAAAACAGAGTTTATTCACATATGTTTTATTGTGGATCTCAGCATGATCTTGATATTTTTGATAATGAAACAGCAATGTTGTATACTTTATTTATTGCACATGGTCTGACGCATCCCCCCGGCCAGTCCACTCTCCTTTTTGTGTATGGTGTATCTAATTTAAGGCAATACTGTAGTTGGAGGCTAGCCATGATTTGCATTGTTTAAGAAATAGTGGCATGGCGTCTGCTACGATATAGGTACAGTAAGTCTCATTTATTAAGATGATGTTTAGTTGGTTCTAGCTGTTCGGTAAATATCTCAGAGGCAAGGTGCATAACATCCCTTTATAATCTTTCAGCTTTAAGTATGTGGATAAAGGTGCCAGGCTCATGAAATCCTCTGAAGAATAGTGGGTTTCCATTTATTAAGTTTATTGACTGCAAGAAACAATAGAAACACACTTTCAGACCCCACTGTCAGTGAAGTGTACAAGAAGAGCCTCTATTTACCAAGTGAAGGTAGCAACAAGCTTGCGGTAGAGTAATAATGTATATACAGCATGACAAATGGAGTCAGTACTTGCCTATTAAAACATTTTTAGACCAATACAAAACATAGGACTAAGTACTAAAAAAGTTTGTTTTGTTAATTGTGTCTGTAAAATTAATTAGACTTATAAACATTTAATCTGAATATCATGCAACAAATCAAGGCAATATGAACCTTACCTGGATGTGCTTGCGCCTTCTGAGGGTGGAGGCTCCGGTTGTCTGCTATAGATTTTGCGAATTTTTGATAATTCATTTGCAATTATGTTTTGAGTGGAATCGTCCCTCCACGTTAAACCTGAGAGATACAGAAACATAGAATGTGACTGCAGATAATAATGGGCTTTCGCTTTCTACTTAGAAACATAGAAATGCATAACAATTAAAAAATTGCATATAAAATATAAATTTAGTAAAATGATGGCCCTTCAAAGGTATATATCCCTGTTAACTTTTTCTAATCTAACACCTACTGCTTATATCAGAAAAACACATTACAGAAAAACACATTACACTGATTCAGTGGTGGAGTTAGTGCATTGGGGGCCCTGGTGCAAAGGGGAGGGGGCAAAGAGATATGGAGGAGGGGGTAGAGACATAGGGGAGGGAGGAAGAGACACCAGGGCAGGGGGGAAATAGACACATAGGAAGGTGGAAGACATACAGTGGAAGGGGGGGGGAAGAGACACAGGGGAGACAGAGGGGGGCAAGAGACACAGGGGAGGAGAGGGGGAGAGATATAGGGAAGGGAGAGGGGAGAAGAGACACAGGGGAGGGGGGAAGAGACAAAATAAATATTATCCTACATAAATATATACACGCCTACATATTTATATATATATATATATATATATATATATATATATATATATATATATATATATACATACCTATCTAAATACTTTCTTACCTATCTAAATACTTTCTTACCTCCCCAATGATGCACTCTACTTCATGGGGTGAGGAGGGGTCACAAAAGGCCAGAGGGCTGAGGGGGCCACAAAAGGCAGAGGGAGGCTGCAGAGGTCTGCAGGGGCCACAGGGGCCTGCAAGGACTGTGGTGGCCACAAGGGGCTGAGGGAGGCAACAGGGGACCACAGTGGGCCGAGAAAGACTGCAGAGGTCTGTGAGGGGCCACAGGAGGCTGAGGGGGAACACGGGGGACTGAGGGGGGACACAGTGGTTCGCGAGGGGCCACAGGAGGCTGCAGGAGAAGGAGGCCCTTGGGGCCTGTAGGGGGCCACAGTGGGCCATAAGAGGCCGCATTGACCACAGGGGACCTGCGGGGGCCAAATAGGACCAAAGGGGGCTACAGGGGACATGTGCGAGGCTCGCAGGGGCTGCAGGAGTTCCACGGGGGCCCCTCAGAGGTCAGGTGCCTTGGTGCGGTAGCTCCGCCTCTGCACTGATTCATTTTATACACATACAGATTTATTTTATTTTATTTTAAAAATATTTGATTTCCACACCCCATGTTGGCACCTGTACCTAGCAATAAAAACACAGCATTCAGGTATGTTTTTAACCCTATACTAACCTTCAACCCACCACAAGCACAATACAGAAACACAGCAGCTTCCTTGTTGTGGGAAGAAAAGACTACACGTCCCATAAAGCTTTGCTGCAGAGACTGGCTTCCCAGTCTTTGCAACAAAGTTATAGCTTCCTGTAATTGGCTAAAATTATGGATTTTCAGGGGGCATTAAAACTCAAAATCAACTACCAAAATTTTTTAGAAATATGCAAACGTCAGGGTACGTTTATTAATGTTTATTTTGGGAATAATGTTTGCATACACAACTGATTCTTATATATCAGATGCATTCATAATCCATGAAATATGCCTTTAACAACACTATTTTTTTGTTTTTAAAGTATTTGTTGTACAGCTAGAGATCTATATCATATGTGTAATATGTTGTGTCTATATCATCTTCGCTCATTCTTAATTCCTTTGATACGCACAAGTGTAACCATAATGGACTCAACCCACCTCATGCCAAGCTCCACAGTACATTGTTTCTTTTCCTTAATTTTTTGCCACATACTGTGTTTAATAAGGAAGTGTATGCAAGACCTTTCATTCCAGATGACAGCTGAATTAGAAATTAATTTTGATTCGTAGCGTATGGCAATTTCCTGTCTCCATTGTCTTTGCCACCACACCTAGTGGTTATACTTACGCACAACCCAATTATAATAATTCAACCTCGCTGACTGAGCAGGATCACAGTTTTTCTCTTCTGAGCAAATTACTTCCATGTCACTAAAGTACAACCGTACAGTGGGACACCCAGCTACCGATTAACCAACCCTGCTGGAGCTCTGTCTAGAATGAGTATTTCCTAACAGAAAATTCCCACAAATATGCCACACACATTAGTCTGCCAATCTGCGAAGATAATGATTTGTTGGAAGTTATTAACATTCGCAAAGACATTTACTATAACAAGTTAGCTTAGTTTTGTCTGAAATACTTAATATTTGAGACTGACTACGCTAGTCTCATTACGGTCAAAATTAAAAGTATTTAACAAACTTTAATTAATACATTTGTTTACTGAAAACACACAAGTGTCTCATTATATCTTAAGAAAAAGATTTACGCATATGGTCACCATGTGGATTATTTAATGTTCTTAAAAGCAAGATTTCTCAAAGTAGTAATAAAACTGTAAGCTAATAAACATACACATATTATTATGTAAAAAGCAAAGGAAGAGCAGTAAATGGTGCATATCAGTAAATTACTGCAAAATTATAGGACAATTATCTAAAGCATAAACATGAATAGGACCTGATCTATAATAATCTATATGAGTTGATCAGTCACAAGCCCTAAAACCACACCTTAAAGTACCATTGAAGTATCAGATGTATTCTTATAAAGACCTTGAATTGATAATGTGCAAAATGTTTTAGAAAGCTTAAAATAAATAAATATAGTCTTTATTGTGTTAATTTTTGCTGTAATGGTGTCAGACATTGTGCTTCTGGTCGTAACAGGATTATACACCTGGGAGGAATGATATGTTTTTAACATGTAATTTCACCCTCTTCTTAATATTATAGAGCTCATAGGTGCTCCCCAGGAGAACTAATCACCAAGGGCCATATTAAATTTATTAAAGTTATGCTGTTATTAAATTAGAAGGAGCTGAGAGCTACGGGTTTGAGACGCAAATCGTAGCTCGTTCGTAGAACTTTGGATTTGTGGCCTTGCGGACGATCAACTATTGTACAGGTTTAGACGGAGCCAATGGAAAAAGAGATCGTGAGCGTTACGTCACTAAAAAAGTGTCAAAGTGTGTAGTGCACCAGCCGCGCATGTGCATTGGATGCGGGAGATTACACGCAATTGTGCATGCGGAGTAAGCCACACATGCGCATAGAGCGCCATACACATCGCATGAGGGAGATTACACACTTTGACAACAGTGCATGTGCATAGTGCGCCAAAAATTGTGCCACGCATGGAGTAAGCCACGCATGTGAATAGCATGCCACACACATTGCGCCTAGCTCGACCGGCATGAGCCGCACATGCGCATTGAGCGGCACAAGGGGAAGTGACAGTCGGGGAGAGCGTCAGAGAAAGATATGGGGTGAGAGAAATACAGGGGGATGGGGGGGAGGACAGGGGGAGAGAGACAGGGGGAGTGTGGGAGAGAGTCAGGGGCGAAGGAGGGTGGGAGAGAGACAGGGGAAAGGGGGGGAAGAGACACAGGAGAAGGGGGTGAAGAAACACAGGGGAGGGAAAGGGGAAGTAGAGACACAGGGGAGGGAGAGGGGGGAAGAGACACAGGAAAGGGAGAGGGGGAAGAGACATCGGGGAGGGAGGGGGGAAAAGAGACACAGGGGAGGAAAAGTGGGGAGAGAAACAGGGAAGGGATGGGGGGAAGAGACACAGGGGAGAGAGAGGGGGAAGGGACACAGGGGAGGGAGAGGGAGGGAAGAGACACAGGGGAGGCAGAGGGAGGGAAGAGAAACATGGGAGGAAGTAGGGGAGGAAAAAGACACAGGGGAGGGAGAGGGGGAGGGAAGAGACACAGGGAGGGAGAAGGGGAGGAAAGAGACACAGGGGAGAGAGGGGGAAGAGACACAGGGGAGGGGGGAAAGAGACACAGGGAAGGGGGGTAGAGACACTTCAAATATTATTCCATAATTTTTGCTGGGCAAGTTACTAGTTTATTATTACTATTATTATCGTTTATTTGTAAAGCGCCAACATATTCCGAATACAATATTAACACATCACAAAGATTGGAGGGCCCTGTCTTTGAGAATAGAATCCAGTGTCCTTACAGCTTTCCCCAAGCAAGATTGAAAACTAGCAGACTTACAATCTAAAGGCTTTGTGTGTGGTGCAGGAGGGTGAGAGAAGTATGTTAGAAAGGAAGGTGATGGGCTTCTTCAAACAGATGTGTTTTAGTGAGGTTCTGATGGTTTTGAGGTAGTAGGATAGTCTGGTGGTGCGAGGCAAGAAGTTCCAAAGAATAGGGGCGGCGTGAGGAAAGTGAGAGGAGGTGTGAGACAAGATGACAAGAGTGGTTGAAAGAAGAAGGTCGTTAGCAGAACAAAGAGGGAGGGTTTGGGAGTATTTGGAGATGAGAGCAGAGATATAAGGGGGTGCACTGTTGTTGAGGGCTTTGTAAGTTAGAGTCATGATTTTAAATTTTATTATGGAGGCTAAGGGAAGCGAGTGGAGTGATTGACAGAGAGGTGCTGCTGACACTAAACATTGTGTACAGTAGATGAGTCTAGCGGAGGCATTCATTATGAATTGAAGTGGGGAAAGACGGGTGGTGGGCAGGCCAGCAAGACGTGAGTTGAGGTAGTCAAGACGAGAAATGATGAGAGAGTGTATTAGAATCTTAGTTGTGTCTTGTGTAAGGTAGTGGCATATTTTGCAAATGTTTTTTTAGATGGAGAAGGCAAGATTTTGTTAGTGACTGTATGTGAGGGATGAAAGCGAGGGCAGGGTCCAGTAGAACCCTAAGGCAATGGGCTTGGGAGGTGGGAGTGATGATGGCCTTGCTGACAGTAAGAGACAGGTGAGGATTTGACGCTGTAGTAGAGAGTGGGAAGATTAGGAGTTCGAGTCTTAGACTTGTTGAGTTTGAGATGGTGGGCGGACATCCAAGAGGATATACTAGAGAGGCAGTTGGAGACATGTGTTAGAAGAGAGGGGGATGGATCTGGTGCTGAGAGGTAGATTTGAGTGTCATCTGCATAGAGATGATACTGAAACCCAAAAGAGTTTATTAGGGTACCAAGTGAGGATGTATAGATGGAGAAGAGGAGGGGGCCAAGGACTACGCCTTGGGATATGCCAACAGACAGAGGGTAAGGAGAGGGAGAGGTGCCAGAGAAGGAGACACTAAATGTTTGATCTTGTAGGTATGATGAGAACCACGAGAGCAGTATCTTGGATGCCAAGGAAGGAGAGGATACGGTGTAGAAGCTCCTGGTCAACTGTTTTAAAGGCAGCAGAGAGATCCAGAAGAAGTAGAATAGAAAAGTGACCTTCTGAATTGGTGGTGAGCCAAGATTTAAGCCAGATTGGACGGTGTCAAGAAGGGAATTAGAGGAAATAAAGCTGGTAAGGGGGTTGAAGACGAGCTGCTCCAGTAGTTTGGAAGCCAGGGGAAGTAGAGAGATAGGGCAATAGTTAGATGCAACATCAGAGTCAGATTAGGGTTTCTTAAGAATGGGTGTAATTATGGAGTGTTTTAGAGAAGATGGAAACATGCCAGTATTTAGGGAAGGTTGAAGAGATGTGTGAGAGCTGGGGTTAGTGTGGTAGAGAGGGGAGGGATGAGCTATGATGGAATAGGATCAAGAGGACAGGTAGTAAGACGAGAGGATGATAGTAGGCTGGAGACTTTGTCCTCTGTTGGAGGGTCAAAGCAGTTCATAGTGACTGTGGGATTGGGGAAGGGATAAGGCTGGGTGTTGTCGGTTAGTTGATGGATGGAGTGTGTGAGCCATGATGAGAGGAGAGTTCTTTGCAGGTGTTTTCAATTTTATCGATAAAATGGTCAGCAAAGTCTTCAGCCATGAGACAGTAAGGGACAGGAGGATGTGGTGGGCGGAGGAGAGTATTGAAAGTGGCGAACAGACGTTTCGGGTTGGAGGACAGAATTGATATTAGTGATCTGAAGCAGTGCTGTTTGGCAAGGTTGAGGGCAGAGAAGTAGGAGCGTAACATAAAACTTGTAGTGGAGGAAATCTGCTGAAATGTGTGATTTACTCCATAGTCGTTGAGAGCAAGGACATCTGCGTGTGGTTATGGGGGCAATGATGTCAAGGGTGTAAGAAAAAGTAGAGTTGTAGTGTGAGGTGGCAGTGTCAGGGTAGTTGAGGTTGGTGATGGGGCGGAGAATGGGTTGTAGCACAGTGGAGAGCTATTGTGGTTCAAGTGCTAGTAGGTTTCTGTTGTTAATGGTGGCCGGGGTTGAAGAAGGGTAGTGAGAGGAAGGTGTGATGAGGTTGAAGTTTAGGAGGTGGTGGTCAGATAGAGGGAGTGGGTGGATGACTAGGTTGAAGGTGGTGCTGAGATTGGGGAAAATAAGGTCCAGAGAGTGTCCAGCATGTTGAGTTGAGGAATATGTTAGTTTTGATAGGCAGATGGAAGTGGTGAGTGCAAGTAGTTTGGCGGCTGCTGGGGAGTTGGGAGTGTCGATGGCAATGTTGAAATCGCCAAGTACAATTGAAGGAACCTTGGAAGATAGAAAGTGAGGGAGCCAGGCAGAAAATTGATCAAGAAATTTAGAGGGTTTTTTCTGGCGGGCGATAGATCACAGCAACTCTTAGAGAGATGGGTGAGAAGAGGCGGACAGTGTGAACTTCAAAAGATGAGAATTGGAGGGATGGGACAGGGTGTATTAGGTGAAAAGTGCAGCAAGTGGAAAGTAATACACCCACACCACTTGTTTGTTCCCGGGTCTAGGTGTGTGACTGAGGTGGAAACCACCATGAGAGAGTGCTGCATGGGGAGGAAGTGTCTGAAGAGGAGAGCCAGGTTTTAGTGAGAGACAATAGCTTGAGGGAGTTAGTAATGAATAGGTCATGAGAGAAAATGAGTTTATTGCAGATATACTGTGTGTTCCAGAAGGCGCAGGATAAAGGTAGAATAGAAGGTCTGTGACAAGTGATGGGTATCAAATTCTGGGTGTTTCAGGTGTTTGCTGCCCTTGGGGCAGAGCGTGGCTGACAGTAGGTGGAGATGAGTGAGGGGCCTTGGTTAAGGGATATATGTCCAGCGGCCAGGAGAAGAAGGTGTGAGAGTGGGAGAAGATGGAAGTGGGTTTACAGTAGTGTTTCTGCTTATGAGTGTTAGGGAAGGGATGAGATTGTGACTGGAGTGGGGAGAGGTGATCATGGGAGTAAAGAAGAGGAGAGGAGAGAAAGGAAGGTGAGATTGTTATTTTTTGGGGGACATGAGGAGAGGCTGCAAAGGAAAGACTGAGAAAGAGGCAGGATGCTATAAGGAAGAGGAAAGAGTGAGAAGGCATTGTGACACAGTATGTAAGCACAGGAAGAAGATGAGATGAAGGTTTGGCGAAGAACTATTAGCCTAAGATATGATAGTTATAGTAATATAAATTCAGGAGTGGGGGTAAAGATTGAGGGAAGGTTTATCCGAATGGCTGTGGTGAGTGAGCACTTTTTCAGATTTATGTCCTAACACTGTTATAGAAGTTATTTGCTTGGGGATTAAAAGCTAATTTTAACATTTGCAGCACTCCTTTCCAAGCTTATAATGTTAATTTTTAAAACTTTTCAATTAAAATAGGGTGGCTGCAATAGTCCCACAGACAAATAGCCTCTGTCACCTACAGCACCCCTTTCATTCACTTAAAAGTCTAACTCACCCTCTATTAAATGTAGCCTCACAGTTAAATTCATCTCCCACTTAAAGTCATCTCAGCTATAATATCAGTCATATTATTTGTATTAATTTACTTATATTTATAATATATATATATATATAAAGTACTTCACAAAAACATATAAAAAAGCATAATCCATCGATAAGCGTGTATGTCAGAGCCTCTGAATTTATATCTATATAAAATGCTTTGCAGTTTGTATGTGATTATATGGACGTATGTGCCTGTATGTCATTCACTGTTGTTGGTGCCAGTAATGTTATCTCAACCTTTACCACCTGGGAATGCATTTCATTCACGTATCACACTAACGGCCACCAAATATGCTAGAACATTATCAAGTTATCATTCCCACATATATTACTGTGCAAGCGCAACTATTCTCAGCAGATTTCAACAAAACTGGTTTGTACACAAACCTTTAGAAAAGTCTTACCATATCAAACAGAACAACTTCCAAATTGCATTTTTAGACCTTGTGGTGTACAGAGATTCTTCTGATAAAAATGCTAAAGTATATCGAAAGGAAACTGCCACCAACAGTTTACTATTAGGAAACAGCCACCATCTAGAGAATTTAATTAAAAATATCCCATATATTCAATACTTATGTATTGAGAAACGTTCTACCATTGATACAGATTTTTAAATAGAAGAAAAGAATGGAATGGAAGAAGAATAGGGATTTTCTCCTTACAAACAATAAAATAACAGTACCTCCTTTGCCATATCTTTTATTATTTTAGCATATTTTTAATTAGTGGAAATGTTATACTATATATTATTTTATTAAAGATTGATTAAAAAAAAAGTTATGTTTTAAGTGGCTCACATAAAGATTGACTTTAAAGTGGAGACTTTTGTCTCATTAAAATATTGTCCTGTTTGGTGTAATGAAAATAATATAGGAAATTTATACTGTGTGATGTGGATTAAATTCCTAACAGTAACCGAATATATTAATTCAAGTATTCCAATGTTGCATTACACAATCATATTTCTTTCAATTCCATTAAAATATTTTATTAAAAATCTCAAAGGCTTAAAAGCCACCTTTAGCTTGAAATTAAAAAAAAAGTTAAATTCTTTAAAAATTGTATGCATTTTATTTTTATTTATTTATAAGAAATTTAATGGAAATGCAAACTCTCAGCTAGTGCTTGAATGCATGGACAAATCTCATTCAACTATGGGCTTATCCAAATTAATGACTTTCATGGCTCCACAATTTAATAGAAACTGCACCAATGGGTCTGATCATTGTATCATGTTTTTGAAATGTATATAAGCAAGTGCCTGGAAGCAAAAAAAACTCTTTTTAATTTCCATAGTATATGAAGCTGTAAACTTCTTTAGCTAAAGAGCAAAAGGGCACCTTTTTCAAGTTAGTTTTTAATCCCTTTAAGTTTCTTGAATATCTCCTGCCAGCCAGAAAAGCTCAACAAACGTGTTTTGATTTTTTTCCTCTACTGGCTACGATACAAACAGACAGGGTTTTCGACTGTAAACTAGAAAAAGTAAAAGATTAAAAACAAGAAACAAAATGTGCAAGCTGTTAAAAAAGGAATGAAGAGGCACAATTTTTTGAACGTTCTTCCAAATCAATACCCACAAGTGCTGTTATCTGTGTAGACAATCGTGCTGCAATATCACTGATCCTCAAAAGAATAGCTCATTTAATGGGCCAGCCAAGTACTTTGCACCTTAAATCCCACCTGGTTCTAAAATAAAATACTTATTTCCATTTGACTACATGCATGGGAAGATGAACTAAAACATTTAAAGAACAAAAATGAAGATTCACCCATAATGGTTGAAAATTATAGCATAGAAGGGGTTAACGTTACATGATTATTTGGCTTCCTAATGAGTTCTGAGATAGAAAGGATAATAAATGGCTTGTCCTTTTAGAAAATAGATTGTTTTTTGTTGAACAGATGCTCTCTGGCGAAGGCAGGACCCAAATGCCACACTTGTGATAATGACCACAGCACCTAGATCACCTGGGAAATCAGACACTGAAGGGCTCATTTATCAAACCCCTCACCAAAATAATGCTAACTTACTCAAATATCTTACTTTTTAGAGCAAGCATTTTATCAAAGTTACAAGTTTGTTCTATCTAACAGTCAAAATCGGCAGTGTTTTTTCTTTGGTTTATTGAGGTTGGTGGAGTTTGGTGGGACTTTATTGGACTCTTCAAAGAAACCCTTTTTCATCCATACATTGAAAGTGAAAACATTAGAAAAAGTGATGGCATGTCAAATGATGCAAACTTGGAGGAAGCCTTAAAAGTCACTTAATTAATCACAATTTGGACCACATCACAGTAAAGATCTCCTAAAAGCATGTTGAAATACTTTTAGAATGGTTTAAATAGGTGCATGTTTCACTGAGAAATCAGATTAAATCTCATCTGTGTTTAAATCTGTCACTGACTGCCTCCAGCCAGATACACAACTACAGTTCCACGTAGTAAGCAAAAGAAAAAAGGGAATTAACCCTTACCAAATCTATCTGTGCAGAGCATGAAATGCTGGAATCATCTAAACAATTATGGGTTAAATTTACAGTACATTACTGAGTGCAGGATAAACTGCTATTAATCACCACAAAGGCTCAGCTATCTGTTTTACTCATGCAACAGACAGTAGGCAGGAGATATTTTGTTATGTAAACAGACGTTTAGCTTTAGATTTTTAGCTGTTATTGATATAATTAAAACATAGATAATTTTAAAATACAAACTTGTGCTCTTTCAAAAAATGAAGAGCACTTACAGTGAGGTAAATTACCCTTTAAGGAGCAATTATAAATGTGTAGGGCTCTGAAAGATTACCATCCTGTTAAATATACAACTACAGTAGCTAAGCAATCTTAAGTAACTGATTTAAAGGACCACTGAAATGTATATACCATATATACTGAAGTACAAGCCGACTTTTCCAGCACATTTTTTTATGCTGAAAAAGGCCCCCTCGGCTTAAACTTGAGTAAAATAAAAAAATCCTCCTCCTTCCCCTTGTTATCTTCCTCCTTCCCCCCGTTATCCTCCTCCCTCCCCCGTTATCCTCCTCCTTCCCATGTTATCCTCATCCTGCCCCTGTTATCCTCCTCCTCCTCCCCCTTATCATCATCCTCTTCCTTCTCCTCCTCCCCCCTTTATCATCATCCTCCTCCTTCTCCTCCTTCCCCCCCTTATCATCATCTTGTTTCCCCCATAACCTCCTCCTTACTACACCCTCTCCAATTCCTATCCCCCTTCCTCCTTACTTGCTACTTTGCTCCGATGAGCTGATGCTGATCCTGATGCAGTAGCACGTCTTCTGTACCGGCATATGCTAATGACGTGACGTCACATGCGCGTCACGTCATTATCATATGCCGGTATGGAAGAGGTGCGGCGGTGTCAGGATTAGCATCAGCTCGTCGGAGCATAGTAGCAAGTAAGGAGGAAGGGAAATAGGGATTGGAGAGCGTGAAGAAGGAGAAGGAGGAGGATGATGATAAGGGGGGAGGAGGAGGATGATAAGGGGGGGAAGGAGGAGCATGATAAGGGGGGAAGGACCCTCTTTTCCACCCTGACTTATACTCGAGTCAATACCTTTTTACTATTTTTTGTGGTAATATTTGGTGCCTCGGTTTATACTCGGGTCGGCTTATACTTGAGTATATATGGTATATGTTCTTATGAAGAATTTTTTATGATAAAGTGCAAAACATGTTTAGAAAATGTAAAATAAATATAGTCTTACATTTTTAAATAATGTATTCAATTTTGCTTCACTAGTAATAGATATATTGCTTTTGTTCCTATCAGAACAAGAAATCTTGTGGAAGGGAAGGAACCATTGCTTAAGATAAGATCTCTTTTTAGTTCTTTTAAAACACGGCCACTGTTAATTACAACTTGACCAGAGAACTATATACAAGGTGCAAGTTTAGCAGAGTTATTCTCTCCCTTAGGCTACAGGCAGACAAGCAGTTGAAGATGGAAGCACCCCTGACACCAGCAGAGTCAGCTACTTGTGCAATTTTTCCAAAAACATAGTTAATTATATCTGGTAATAGGACAGGCTAAATATTATTCGCTTGTGTTGCTTTATTTTTTTTTTTTCTATTCTTAAAAAAGTAAATTTTTATGCAATAACATTTTGTAATATTTGAAACATGTATTTGAATTTCCTTATCAATTTGTTATATGTCAGTTAATACATAATTTCACTGACATTTTAATCCACTAGATTCAACACATAATAATGTAATTTAGTCTACCTGACCCACTACTTGAAATAATTTCAAAATTACAGCTTGTTTTAGATATAATTAAACTTTTGAATTTGGTTTTAGAAAAAAATGCTATTAAGACTTTTATTTAAAAGAAAACTTTTTAAAAAAATGTCCTTTAAATCAGTTCTCTTCTGAGAAACCAAACACGTTAAAATGAAGGCAAGTTTTATTCTTCTAAGAGGCAAATGGATAGATAATACTTTAATGCAGATATTTATAACTAATGCAATTATAATAATTCATAAGTGCCATTATGTAATAATGTTAATACAAATCAGGCAGTCTCAGAGTTTTATTGTAAAGTATGAATAGAATTATAATACTAAATTGTGAAATTCATTTGTAACATTCTTTGAATGGCTGTCATGGTAAAAAGTTATCATAAAAAGAAGTTGAAAAAAATCATATAGCTCTTCTAACAATAAAGGAACAATTTTTGTCCCAACTATCACTACCCCTTCTGGATCACTACTTTGTTATGGTGAAGAGGCTTGTGTACCTTAAAGAAGCTGTGAGCTATACCATAGGGTCACCCAAGATGGGCAGGTCACAGCAGAGAGGTCAGACAAATTGCACAAGATGTGCCTGGCTTGATGTGGTCCACAGGGTCGTGGAGAGTCGGACACAACTGAATGATAATAACAATCAGTGCTACAATGTTAGCATTTGAAAGCTTGATTCTTGAAAAGCATTCTTTAAAAGCTGAAGTTTGTATGTATGTATTTTTTTTTTTTCCCAAATATTTATTTAAATTTCACATATATACAAACACAAAGAAAAAGCAAACAAAAAAACATTTAAAATTGACACAATCATACCCTCCAATTCGTTACATGTAAGAAAAGGAGAATTTTTAACAAATTTCCAAAACAATTTGGGATTGGGTTGGCATATATGGCCATTAGAGTAATACCTTTTCCATCCAATATAGAGATAGTACTTTTTGGCATTCATGATGTTTTAATCAGTACAACAAAACACCTAAATATAACAATTCATATGTAGAAAAAAGCTTGTATGTATGTATTTAAAACATGTCTGTGTGTGTTTTTAGCATGTGTGGCCATCAGTGACTATGAGGGATGGGGGCATGTATGTACTTTGCTAGTCAGAAAAGGTAAGTGTGTAATTGTATATGTTGACTATACTGACATTCAACACACTTGAGATGTACGCATTTCAATTTTTGTTTTCATGGGCTTTAGATTGTCCGAAAATATTTATTATAAAGCAATTATATAGAGATTAAATGAGATAAAATAATAAAGTTTCCATGTTCTTACATGTCATATTTTAGGGCATAGCAGAATTAATAATTAAAGAGCCATTTAAGTCATTAAAAGGACAGTAAAAGTATTTTTTTTTCTTTGATGCATCTGAAAGAGGGTATTTGATAATGCACATTTTTGCTCTTGAAGCAGAAAAAAATCAGATTCTGATCTGGGGGCTTGCTCCTGTCAGCAAATGGGCAGTAACATAGATATTTGAGTCATACTTCTCTGCCAATTAAATCGTCAGACGTACATACGCTCTGTACACTTTCTGTTAATATTTTTTTCATGCAAAACACAACTTTGTTAATGTTTAATGCTCTTTGAAACAGAGGAAACACATATATGTGCCCCATTAACCCTTTTTATATTGTACTGCACCACCATATTGAGCACTTAAAATCAATCATATAGCTGTTTAAATAATTTGCACTGCAAGATACACAAAACTTACACGACATTTGTTCCTCAACTGATCACAAATTACAAACGACCTTTAAATGATCATATTTTCATTTATTACAATAATACCTGCCACATTTTTCCATTTGAGATTGGAATGTCTAAAAATAAACCTAAGGAATAAGCTTACATTTTTTGGTTAAAGGAAGATTTTTATTGCCATTTGCAGGACGCCTGTGACTTTTGAAAAAATATACATCAATTTCAAAAATGTAATAAAATGTTTTTATTTATTTTCAGTGCTTTTTAATGATGCAGGGTAGTATGGGTGAATTGCATGCCTCTTTAAATATAAAAGGAGTGCTGACTTAAAATAGATAGAAGTAATCTGGTAGTTCCATGTTTGCTGATGAAGCGAACTTCACTTAAGTTGCAACCACTACAGTCTTGGTGATCTCACATATCAAATAGCTAGTGGGTTTAGACAAAATTAGTGTTTTTAAATTGCACACACAAGTTTGTTATATTAGACATAATTTTTATCTGATTTTACTGTTTCCTTTGTCAGAGTTATTGTGTAACTATTTATGTGCTGTTTCTAAATCAATGTTTGCAAATTAGTTAAAAGGGTAGCCAAAAAGATAAATACCAACAGATGTTTCAATAATAATTTATTCTATTCTGTAAGTATGTTGTTTTGCACTGTTTTGCAAGCAGAAAATCGACCAGGTTTGGGAAAATTATTATACACAAAAAGCTGCAGTTTTCATGGTTGCCAATAGATGTCGGGGTGAGTAAAGTACAATACAGAAAATTATCTTGTTCAAATTATCTTGTTCTAAGGAACATGTTTAACTTTGCATGTGACATATGAGACAGGTAGCTGTTAGTCTGGATAATAAAAAATCTGGTTAAAAAAATATTTCTGAATTTTTATATTTTTTGAATTATTATATTCACCGTATTTATCGGCATATAACACGCACCGGCGTATAACACGCACCTCATTTTATGAAGGAAATTTCAGGGAAAAAAATAAAAAATTCAAATAAAGAACTTTGAAGCAAAATCCTCAACCTCCCTCCTCATCCTCCCTCCTCAACCCCCTCCTCAAAACCTCCATCTTCAACACCCCTCCTCCACCCCCCATCCTCCTTCCTCAACCCCCCTCCTCAACCTCAACCCCCCTCCTCAACCCCCCTCCTCATCCTCAACCCCCCTCCTCATCCTCAACCCCCCTCCTTATCCTCAACCTCCCTCCTCATCCTCAACCCCCTCCTCAACCCCCTCCTCAACCTCCCTCCTCAACCCCCCATCCTCAACCCCCTCCTCAACCTCCCTCCACAACCCCCCCATCCTCATCCTCCTTCCTCAACCCCCCTATCCTCAACCCCCTCCTCAACCTCCCTCCTCAAACCCCCTCCTCAAACCACCCATCCTCAAACCCCCTCCTCAACCCCCCATCCTCAAACCCCCCCTCAACCCCCCTCCTCAACCCCCCCATCCTCAGCCTCCTTCCTCAACCCCCCTATCCTCAACCCCCTCCTCAACCTCCCTCCTTAAACCCCCTCCTCAACACCCCATCCTCAAACCCCCTCCTCAACCCCCCCATCCTCATCCTCCTTCCTCAACCCCCTCCTAAACATCAACCCACCTCCTCATTCTAAACCCCTCTCCCCCCTCCTCAACCTAAACCCCCCTAAATATCTCCCCCTCACTTAAGGTAAGTGAAGCAGGTAAGTGAGGGGGAGTTATTTAGGGGGATTTAGGTTGAGGAGGGGGGTTTAGGTTGAGGGGGGTTTAGGTTGAGGAGGGGGGGGTTTAGAATGAACATCGGCGTATAACACGCACCTATAATTTGCTCCCTATTTTCAGGGAGAAAAAGTGCGTGTTATACGCCGATAAATACGGTAATATTCTTTTATTTAAGATTGTAATATTTTACTAAAATTAAAGTTTACATTTTCTATAGAATTTTTATATTTTTTGAATTATTATATTTACCGTATTTATCGGCATATAACACGCACCGGCGTATAACACGCACCTCATTTTATGAAGGAAATTTCAGGGGAAAAAATAAAAAATTCAAATAAAGAACTTTGAAGCAAAATCCTCAACCTCAACCTCCCTCCTCATCCTTCCTCCTCAACCCCCTTTCTCAAACCCATCTTCAACACCCCTCCTCCACCCCCCATCCTCCTTCCTCAACCCCCCATCTCAACCTCAACCCCCCTCCTCAACCCCCCTCCTCATCCTCAACCCCCCTCCTCATCCTCAACCCCCCTCCTTATCCTCAACCTCCCTCCTTATCCTCAACCTCCCTCCTCATCCTCAACCCCCTCCTCAACCTCCCTCCTCAACCCCCCCATCCTCATCCTCCTTCCTCAACCCCCCCATCCTCAACCCCCTCCTCAACCTCCCTCCTCAACCTCCCTCCTCAAACCCCCTCCTCAAACCCCCCATCCTCAAACCCCCTCCTCAACCCCCCCATCCTCAAACCCCCTCAACCCCCCTCCTCAACCCCCCCATCCTCAGCCTCCTTCCTCAACCCCCCTATCCTCAACCCCCTCCTCAACCTCCCTCCTCAAACCCCCTCCTCAACCCCCCATCCTCATCCTCCTTCCTCAACCCCCTCCTAAACATCAACCCACCTCCTCATTCTAAACCCCCTCTCCCCCCTCCTCAACCTAACCCCCCCTAAATATCTCCCCCTCACTTAAGGTAAGTGAAGCAGGTAAGTGAGGGGAAGTTATTTAGGGGGATTTAGGTTGAGGAGGGGGGCTTAGGTTGAGGGGGGGTTTAGGTTGAGGAGGGGGGGTTTAGAATGAACATCGGTGTATAACACGCACCTATAATTTGCTCCCTATTTTCAGGGAGAAAAAGTGCGTTATACGCCGATAAATACGCTAATATTCTTTTATTTAAGATTGTAATATTTTACTAAAATTAAAGTTTACATTTAAATTAATATATCAATATATATTTTATAGGCACTCTATCTTTAATTTTACTATAAAGCCAGTTCTTCATTAGTCTATATAATACTGTGTCAGTGACATGTTTATGGGTCAGACCGGCTTCATTCTAAATCTCATCCAATTCATACCTCTTTCTCAGCTGTGCCTCATCATTTGCCTTTCACTAAAGTTAATTTGTTATGTAGTTCAAAAATATGTGATACTCTTCCTAAGGGAAATTACACATGTAGTGCAGGTGAATGTTACAAGAGATTTGATACCCTTCACTGTCAGAACGGCTACTTCAGTTGGGCTCACACAGAACATGGCACTCCCCACCCAGTGGTAAGTGATGGTTCTTGTTGTTATCCCTGCTAGCAGAGATGGAACCAGACAGTATTGGACCCTCAGGAATATCATTAGAGTTACCGGCTATAACTCTTCTTTTAGTAAGATGTAGAATTACTAAACCATATGATAAGGATTAACCTTTCCCTCAATAATGATCACACACATAATTATGTATGATCACACTGAGAACTGTTTTTTAGTCATAAATCCAACATTTCTGTGCACGGCAGTCACCCCTTCCACCAAGTCAGACCCCTTATCCAATCCACAAGCCTCCTGCTTCTTGCCATGTGGTCCACCTGTCAATTAAGCAATGTCAGCCTTTCTAGTGAGCCCGTTAGGTACCTTGTAGCCTGGGACAGTCATTAACAAATTACTACCTTTGTTCTGTATGTCAGTAGGCTAAAGAGGGAGACAGTGTGTCTAGGGCCTTTGTGACTATGCATCATGGCCCGCCCCTGGGGTGAAAGCCCACCTGTGATCAGAGATGGCAAGTCTATGCAACAAGCTGCCAAAGTAGCAAAGACCACATGACACAAGGAAACAACACTGGGTAATTAGATCTCCCCTTCCCACCTCAACCAAATGTCCTGGACCCCTATAAGTCTTCACCTTGAAAGCCTTCCAAACCCCCTGAACCTATTACCCCATAACTCTGACCCTATTCCCCAAAGATTCAGGTGACCTGCTTTATTATATTCCTCGGGGGAAACCTGTCATTTTGATATCACACATGATAGAGGCATTCTAATACTTAACAGCACATATATAAGTCATTAATGTTACAGTCATACCACAGGCAATATTAACCAACTACTGCCAACAGGGCAAAACCAGTCCAAGTACCCAGACAGTGGGGCAATCTCTTTGAAGCAAAGGTATCAGCTATGCCACTTAAACCATGCCCATCCAGGACCTATATTAGTTTGCTCAAACCCAAAAAGTCCATAGGGCTCCTAGATATCATACACCCTAAACATGGTAATAGCAAAACAATGCCCATGATATTCTAGGCAATATTAACTGGTGGTGACTGTGCCAGTACCTCAAAATTTGGGCATGGATTTAGGAAAACAGGGGAGGTGTGGTATTACTGTACCCTAATACCCCAGAACTCAGACCCCTTCTCCCCTGGATACCAAACACCCTAGGGCTACATTCTGAGTTCCCCTGGTAACAACCTTACCACACAGTTATAAATACAAATGCCATCAATGCAACAATAATGATTATAAACCCATATATGCCAGCAGGGCAACCCCTACATCCAGGAGTTTCTATAATTACGACCACCCTGCTCTGAGGAAAATAACAGTCCATATCCATTTATTAACAGTCCATATGTCCATTTACAGTGCCCTGTGTGCCCTGAAAGTGGCTCCTTGTGCCATGCACCCCATACCCTACCAAGGTATCGCCTGGTTTAATCAATCCCCAGAGACACCAGTGGCCCCTGGGCATCACATTCACACTTTGAGCCTATGGCCATGTGTCACCGAGCAATCATGTCCTGAAGGTTTACAATATATCAATAACTTCACCATACTAAAACGAATATAATCTGGTGGGGTTGCCTCCCCATTCCCCAGTTCCTGCCCATGACTGCAACATACCATAGAATGCTGGTACATTATAATAGTCTTTTAAACATGATTTGCACCTGTAATCATTACGTAATTCCATCCCTACCTAAGCAGAGCCATTTTTAGAAAACCTGGCCCCCTGCAGCATGGCATGTCACTTGAGCTCTAGAGTTGCCCCCTGGGGTGGTTGTCCTGTTTTCCCTCTCCTGCTCTAGAAACCAAGCTATTTCCAAGGAGCTAAATCCCTACATCACTTCATTTAATTCTTCCCTACATATTCAAATATTCTATGAAAGATCACCTGTTCAGAGAAGCATACGCTTACATCTTGAATACCATCAACCACAACTTGTATACATCAAGCAGTCTCCTGATCTCATGTCTCTTATCAGACCCAAGTTAGCCCTCACAAAAGCAGGGCCCTGATCTCCTCCTGTATTAATCTGTATGTACAAATGTGACCATCTTTATGTTTTTACAAATTTGGTCCATGTGTTTATTGTACTTCTACCTCTATGGAAAGTACTGTATTCTACTAGCTATATGCTTAATTTACTAATACATGCTTCTTTGCATCTTGACTATGCATAGCAGCCTCTAACTTCCCTCTCACACATTGGAACATAAAAAACACATTTATTGTACAAAATAAAAGGATACAAATATCCTTTACAGAATGAGGATCATCCACTATGTCTTCTATTGCATCAGGACATGTCACCTCTGTGATGCCTGGAATATACCAAAGCTTGATAACTGTACTTGTTATCTCCTCAGCCTGTTTTATTTGAAAATAACACTTGGGACTCATTTCCCCCACAGAATATAGGATTTCTTCCCAAGACAAAGCCTAACAACATCAAGAGTAATTTATCTTCTGTGCCCTTGCAGCTATATATCATTACATCTGGTTGCACATTATCTTCTACAAGACCCATCTATTCCAGTAATCATGTAGTAAGCTGTATTTTTTATCCCTTGAAAAAATCCACTAGGAGACATAAATTCCTCTCTGAATGACAATAGGGTTATCCTCAAACATGCTCTTTGTCATAATTTAGAATTAAAGGACCAATGTATTTTAGGAAAAAAATCTCATGTTTACGAATTATGTATATAAATAGTACATTTGAGTTCACATGTGTATGTCTAAAACAAGTAAAAAAAATTGTTTCATGCCCAGAATTCCAAGAAATACAGTTATTACACTGCATTCTGGGGACCTTGGCAGGGACATGCAAATGTGCCCACAAAGGTTTTGTTCTTGCAATCCATAACCATATGAAACATGCCTTCCCTTAAGCATATGTCCGCTGTATCAAAGAGCTTTGAGCAAAGCTATGGTTTGATTATACACAAGCTAGGAATCCTACCCATGTACAGCTATTTCAAGGTTACTGCCTCTCAAATTAATGACATTAGCAGCAGGATAAGCCATGAGCATAAAGCTTTTCTTATAGACAATCTTAACGTTTTAGATAGGTTTGTATAATGCAAGTTTCAGTCTTGTTTTGCTTGACAACATCATGAAAGCTTGGATCCAGAGGGCATTTGTTATCTATTGGACAGTGAAGGGATGGGTGGAGGGGGAAACACATGGGTGGATAGCTTGTTGAAGGTCCATAAAAACAATATATACATTTCAAAACTTTGGCTCTGACAGAAAACATAACCAGGCTGGAAATTATCATAAAACTAGTTTTTAATTAGAAAAAAAAATCTTGGTGCCCCAGATAAACGTTGTGGACATCCATGATGTTTTGGTAGAGGTTGTGTTTGAGAGTGATGTTTATATTTCTAGAAAGCAAGTCTTGCATCTATTGATGCACATTGTCTGTTTCTAGGTCTGTGAGGTAGAATTTCAGACAATTATCTAAAAAGTATTTCAGATATCTACTTGCCCCCACAATGTATGATACAGCTCATTGTAGGTGACAAAGACAAGATGGATTTCTCTATTCAAAAATTCAGATTTTCTGAAAATGTTTTTATGTTCCTGGCTTGAACAGCTGTGATTTTTGTTAGTTTCTTCCATAGCTCACAAACCAGCTCTGTTTTTCTTGATTTACAGGGGTGCTCTAAAAGATTTGAGCCAACCCCCTTCTTACACACATGATTTGCAGCGGGTAGTTTGCATCAATAGATGCAGTCCCATTCCTCCAGAAATGTAAACAGCCCCTCACTCATTTATATATATATATATATATATATATATATATATATATATATATATATATATATATATTAACATATGTATATATGTAAATATAAATATATATATATATATATATATATATATATATATATATATATATATACCCTTCTAAATCGCTACCTTGGCATGGAGCAGGGGCTTCTGTACTTGAGTGAAGCTGTGAGCTATACCATGCAGGGTCACCCAAGATGGGCAGGTCATAGCAGAGAGGTCAGACAAATTGTGGTCCAATGGAGAAGGAACTGACAACCCAGTCCAATATTTTTTGCCGAGATCACCTTATGGAAAAGCACAACCAGACACAAGGTGTGACTGGCATGCTGGGTCCATAGGGCCACGGAAAGTCGGACACAACTGAATGAATGAACAAAAAAAAATATTATACATATATATATATATATATATATATATATATATATGTAGTATAAATACATGAATACCAAAATATTATAATATATACATAAAAAAGTTATAACTGTTTTTAGACGACAAGATAACCTTTAATTATTAAATAACCCCTAATTCAATGGGAGATATAATCTACTCAAGGTTATATAGCTTAAATAATTATCCATAAATTATATTATTATACAATACTCACCATAACCCGAAGACATACCAATTATCAGTCATATCTCAAAAGGATCCTTTATCCTGTGTATTAAACCTTAACTTGGTAGTTCGAGATAACCTCACTCGCTACAAAATAAATATCTAATAAACTACTGTTTTAGTGGTTATGTTTTAGCTCACAGTGTTATTGCAACAAAGAATGTTAATTATAGTAGCGTTTGTAAAGATCCCTTTATAATGTTTCAGTTACTGATACTGGTTCCATTACAGTCTTTTGTCTGTTTTCATCTGCAGTCTGTGATAATGTGGTTTAAACTTGTTACTTAGTATAATATATGATGAGAACAGTAATTGAAAGTGTAACTTCATAAAAAGATCTTGTAAACAGTATATGTAGCAACATACAATGGTAATCTAACATCAGAAGCTGCCCATATTGGCCGTAAAGGGATATTCATTACTTTACAATGACTCCCCCACCTGAGAAAATAATAGGTAGCAGCAGCCTAGAAAGCAAAATGGATCCCGGCTGTAAAAATTAACGGCAAATAAAATGTGTTATGTCCATTTTCGAAGATCAACATCCATGTGCATAGATACCAACAACAAAATGAGAAGTAGTGTAATTACAGTATCCGTTCATTATACAGTCCCTGTCTTTAAGAGCTTACAATCTATTTGTTAGTAATGAAGACTTGGAGATGTAGGATGTTAAAGTAACTGTTCTGTACCTTGGAGTTTGGTTATTGTTTTGGAAATTTAATTACGAGTGTCCTTCATAGTATTCGTTTTATATGAGCTCATCAGCAAAAAAATAAATGCCCCCGGGACCTGTGTGTTGCTCACAATCTGATATTTATGTTTGTCTCAGAGATTAAAAAGATCCGGTTTCCTGACCTGGGTAATTGTTGCAGAACTAAATAATGAGTTTTGATCTTAGCAAGTCTAAGATTCAGGTGGTGCTAAATTAAATGAGTACTATTGGTTTCATAAACAAGATTTACTTAATGGGATATGGTAAAACGTCTGTGTACATCAGGTAGAATTCTGGAAATAATGTGGTAAAATAGTTAATTTTTTTTAAATTGATCAAGAATATACTTAGATGATATTATTTTTAGTTATTGCTTGTATATAACTTGAAGCCCTCGCACAAGAAGACACATAAGGCTGAGACGGCCAATCTGATTACCTTTTAGATTTACTGATTCCTGTTCCCCCCTTTTTATCTCTCAGAGAGATGGCACAGTGGTTAAAAGTAGTGTCTTTAAATGACAGGTTTGAAGATCAAATCTCAGTTCTTATATTCTTTTATACGTTAACATTATTTAGTAATTATTTGCAAAGCATCACAGCACCCATGTTTGCATCATACAACCTTTTCTAAAGTTTCTATTCTGTTTTATCCTGCTAACTAAATAGAAAGACAAGACCTCGGAGGAAAACAGCAAAATAAGATGTAGCACTTCCTGCACCAGTACATGGTGCAGCTCATTATACAGTCAGCAGCATTTTTAAAAAGGAAAACATTTTTCCTGCATGCTTGTAAATCCTCTATCTAAGGACAGAGTACATCTGGTGACCTTAATGGTCCTTTAACATCTATAAGAAGGCATCGATCATTCTTCTCCCCACTAACTTTAACAATGTGCGTTATTTGGGTGAGTAAGGTGCGCACATTTTGCATACATAAGTTAATCACATTGCTAATATGAAAAAAGGAATATGTTCTTGTTTGCACTCTGTTGTAGAATAACATACATCTACTCTAAAACTCGGTCATGATACAAAAACACAGATATCTCTTATTATTTTCGATTTATTTGAGCACGTGTAGGACAGCAACAGAATAGCATACACAATGTCTGCTACTGGCAATGAATACATAAACAACATGTCTTTTTATAACATTTCTACATACAGTAAATGGTTTGTTCCCTCACCACCCTCTTCTAAGCCAGTAAAAGATTATTTATATTTGTAAGCCAATTAAAAATCAAATACGTACCTAGCATGCATCGAACATGTATGCTTATCCTAAATCATTGCGCAGATCACCTTATTTCTACAATTAATACGCAATCAACATGTTGTTTTTCGGCCTTCCCTTGACTCACACAGAACATATTGTTATGGTTTCAGAAATATTATTATCTAATAGCGAAAACTGCTGAATTAGAGAAATACATACCATAATTAACTGTTTCAGAGTTTACATTTAGCAATATAAAAAGTGCCACAAAAGTAATAAATGCTGCGAGAGCACATTTGCATGTCCCTACTCAGTTTCCCAGAATGCAGTGTAATAATATAATTCTCAGAATTCTGAGCAGGAAGAAAGTGTTTTAAATTGTTTTAGACATTCAAATGTGAACACAAACGCACTATTTATATATGTTTATATACTTATACTTAGATGGCATGGATATTTGTATTTTACCCCAACAACTAACATAACTTTCAACAGATATTATCTGACACACACTAGCTGCACTCTATTTTGTTAGTGGTTTTTCATTCTGTGTAATAGACGATGTAGCTTGTTAACTCTAAAACATGAATGAAATGAAGTGTGGGACTTTTATAACAACAGCCTTAACTACATGGGATTTCAAAGTATTATAAGGAATATTATGGGAATTAATACCTAAGTGATGACAGTTATATGCATAGAGCATAGGATATAAGAGATTAGCTTTGAGCAAGAGTACATGAAACTTGCCATTTTATTTTTATACTAATTATTTGTTTCACAAGGTTGTATTTAATTAAGAGGAAGTCATTACTATTAATATGTCTGTGAAAAATGCTTGCATCAAATGTTCATTTGAAAGCACAGGAAGAAGGGGACGACGGAGTCTGAGATGAATAGATGAAGTCACTGAAGCAATGAACATGAACTTGATGGAGCTCAAAGGGGCAGTAACTGAGAGATGTACCTGGCATGCTGTGGTCCATAGAGTCACGGAAAGTTGAACACAACTAAACAACAACAATCTGGGATATAGGGGATTAGCATGTCTGTAAATGAAAGAAAAGTGAGATTTATGCTCAATATTCTATAGGGTTCAGAGCAATTAAGGACCACTTGACTGAGTAATGCTTAAAGGTATTTAAAAGAATTTCTTTAAAAATTACAAAAGCTGTTTGGGCAGAAGCGTACTTTAGTCGATAGATCTCATTGGCTGACAAAGGGCAAGCCCCAACAGCAGTTAAACATCTGAATAAGGTTTTGAGCTCTGTAATCTTCATTTCAGAAAACACACAGTTACACATTATCAACACCCTTTTTAACATATAAAAAAAAACATGTGTGTTTGAAAACTTTTATTAAAAGCATATGCCTAAAATTTGAAGTTGGACCCTGCAGGTATCTAAGACACCAGATTGTATGTGTGAAGCATTTGAGGGCTTGAATTTATTGTTGCAAGCAGCCTGCTTATTTACATATGTGGGGGAAAGAGTTAAGTGTTAAATTCTAAAAATCCAATTATTTAAAACATCGACTTTCCTATCCTTCTCACATCCTTTCACTGATAGGTAAAGATAAGCATACCCCGCAGACTTCAAGCTCTCAGGTAGTGTTATAATAAGACAAGATGAAATGCATCTGTTAAGCACGCCAGATTTGGGGGACTACGCTCACCCCAATTCTCTCTCTCTATGGGTCGCAACTTTTTGTTCAGATCTCAACACCAGCAGACACTTCAGATGACAGCATCATTTCTGAAGAGACAGGCACCATCAGACCTTTTTTCTTTGGATCTATGAATCGCACACCACTTTTGATTAGTACAAGCAGACTCTGACACCACCATTGTTTAGTGTGTCCAAAATTAGACTGGCACTTCTTTATTATTACAGAGATATCTAAAACCACAAAACATCTCACTCCCCCCACATGCCTAACCCCTCACTCTTGTGGGCAATATATTGTTACACTCTCACCACCTGGGAGATGTCTATCCCATGATACATCCCCCAGTTGCCAGATCTCAACCTACAGGGTTATAAAACAAAACTTCCCCCTTCCAGACTAAAGCCAGAGGATTTGTGCGTGGCTGCCTCTCAAAGCCATATAAATTCTTTAGAATTCTTTAACCCTTTATTTATCCCAAATATGACTGCATTCAATTCATTATCTAAGCATAGCCCACTATTCTATTTCTAATACAGATACAGTATTTTAATGTTAATTAGTGACAGTACTATATGCACTTATTACATACATGATATATCATGGGTGTAATGCATATATGTAGTTATAACTGTTAAGCAAGTTGTTAGTACCTTCTAACCACACATACAATAACTTATAAACCCCAAACAGTCCACTGGGCCCTTCTGTTCATAATACTATCCATAAACAGATTTTTTTTTTAATATTTTTTTTATGTTTTATGTCTATATCGTACACAACTGATAATGTTAGTTTGTTTTATACTTAATTTCTTGAAAAACAATAGTTCTTTAAAATGTCAAATACTAGCGTTTGATAAAAATCAGCTGCATGACATCATTTTGAAAGAAAATAATTACTGCAATGAGAAAGCAGAAATGCTAAAAATTTGTTTTTTTGAACCAAACTGACCTTATTTTAACAACTTTATTAATCATAGTTTATACAAATGTGATGGTAAGAGAACTAGCTTTTAAGAAGTCAAGGCTGCTTTATATTTTCAGCTATCTCAGCTCAGCTGAATTAGCCCATTATATGGTCTTCTTTCCTTTTTGCCCTTTTAGTATTATATACTATGGTATTTTACATTTGCTTTGCTTGTGATGGACGTGTAATCTGTACAAAAATACAGTTCCTTTCAGTATACATTAAAGCACAAATATACACTATAGAAATGTTCTGTATGAAAGCTCTCTATTCATGTGCCGGCTTCAAAGGTCAGTCTTTATTCTGAATACAAAACACTATATTTATCTGTAAGTATTAAACCAAGGAGAAAATCGTAACGTACTGTACAGTCTGACAGGGTTCCTGTTTTATAATGTAAAGCAATCATATTTGGAGACAATGTTATTGGTTGTCTCACCGTCTATTTGAATTATGAATTAAAAGGTCATTGTAATGGTCATATGTTGGGAACTTTTAAAGGACGACTACAATTTGCAAAAAACTGTACCATACAAGCCAGTAAATTTAACCAACTGCATAAAAGAGTTTTAGCTTAAAATATTAATATTAGAAAACTTTATTGGAAACTTCCATTTTGGACCATTACAGCTATCCTACTGTCTGATACTAAAGTGTTAGGAGGCTATTTAGTATTCACTAGAGCGAGCTTTGTATGTACAATTATCAAGTGAAATAAAAACTAAATTATTGGGCAAGGATATTCATGTTATGGCATAAACAATAATGCATCTTGTGAAAGGGAGAGGTTGATAGGGAGAAAAAGAAGGCTAGAGAGGGAGATTTTCAATTAGTGTACAGTGATATACTGCTGCGCCCTACAAAATGGGACATGTGGTATAGCTTCAAGACTGGAGAAAGCACCACATCGAACCATTGCTGGCTGAACTAAATTTGCATTAAATGTTATATGGAGGTTCACAGCTTGCTGTTTGTCCAACTCACACAGTGATATGCTCTGGGGATAGGAAGAGTAAAAAAGTCCAACATGGCAACAGACAGTATTCCCAATGTGGTAACAGTAAGTCCAGTATGCCCAATATGGCAACAGAGAACATTTACATAATAAGATAATTGGGTCTTTTATTATGCTAGATACAACTTATTTATTCAAATGACCCTGACATGTTTTACCACAAGAGATCCTTCAATACTTCAATCCATCAGCATCTTTCAAGTGGCCCTCCAAAACTGTAAGTAAATATCTGGTGGCTCTAGTTAAGAAAAGTTTGAGACACAGATATAATCCTAACTTATTAACATCTCTTCAAAACTTTGGGTCCATTTCTGGACTCAAAATTAAAACTGAAACTTCATGTGCCATACCTCCCTACTTACCCCATTATACTCAAAGAATGATACAGAGTAACTTTCCAATCCAATGGATTGACCGAGAGAGACCTTACCCAAGAGTCCTAGACACCCAGACACATTATTCAATCTCCATACTCAGGAGAAATGCCACCCTTAAAATAAACCAAACAGCTATATCATTTTATCTCCCATATTCAGAAACTTTTCACCAGATTCATATGGCAGAGCAAACACCCTAGGATTTCCCAACCCATCATGCAGCATACCAGACTTAGTGGTGACTAGATTCCTCCTGAATATCTAATGACACAAATCTAACCATATTATATTGTGGATCAAAGTAGAAGCAGCTTTCTGTCAACTGTTTGACATATAACATGTCCCATGGCTAACTCCACACCACAGAGCAAAACAGCTCAACCCTAACATACTAAGGGATAAGTATAAGTTAGTCAAATTAGCATTCACAACTCCCAAAATGCTTCTTCAATTCCGACTTCCTACCTGGCAAAGCTCACACATCCTTCTAACGTTGGCATCAAGTTATAGTATATACAGTGTAAGTGAATTAATCAAAAATGGAAAATTTATGTCATTTTCAGAACTTAAACTTCAAGATAATTTACTAGAGACAGACAGCATACATTACTTGCAAGTGAGACATAAATGGCCCACTTGTATGGATACAGGAATACATGCAAAGCATGGCAAATTATTTGGCTACAAAATGTTAAAGCTTTATTCAACATATTAACTAAAGAGACTAATTACAAACTCCTTCTTCTGTGATACCGAGCACCTAACATAACAAATATAATCCACAGACCTATTGCTCTAATATCCCAAACTACTGGCCCATTAGCTTGTATATGATGTGATTGGTCGCTCTCTTCCCCTTATACAAGGTCTCCCCTACTTAACACAAACTAATAATACGAAATTTGACACTGGACAAAATGGTAAAGGTGTCATGCTTGTCTTAAGTAGAGGGCACTCTAAATAACCTAAACAAAAAAATCTGGCAATTGTTCCATATGGAAAAATATCATCTGCCTCTCTAGTACATGTGATAAAGTTCCACAACACATGGGATCCAGGACATGGTCTTGATGGGTGGGTGCATCATGGTAATTCTCTTAACTACAAAAGATTTGGCAATTATAAGAGAATGTGTCTTGATTTTCCATAAGAAATTACATATATTATTCCAGTCACTGATCACAGCCTGTTTACTATTTATTGAACCATGTATAACCAACAATGTGAAGACACTACGATGTATTTTACTTGTTTTTGACATACTATTATGAAACTTCAAAAGGGTAAGACTTCAGCAAAACTGAAAGAAAAAAGTAAGAAAATTAATTAAAAAGTTTTAATAAATGTGGATAATACTTTTCTACATATTCTTTTCTTATACCCACTGATTGTGTCTACTTGGCATTTTGAATAGCGATGGAGTGCAGCATGTCAAGTCAGTAACTAGACCTTACATTAGCGAGTCTAAATATTTATCCAAAAGATACAACATTCTTTTCTTGCTGGATTTCTAAAGTGATTTGTTCAAGGCAACAATAAATGCATAAACTTCTATGATCTACTAATATAATAAGTGGTAACTCACAAAAACACTCAGCAGAAATATACATTATTGTCAAGGTAATACACTGTTCATGCATGCTATTATGCATTATGACTTTGATACTTAATGAATTTGATGAATTTTGTCATCGTGATGGAATTAATTATACTGAACACTTTACCATCTGCTGGCAAACATCCATTTACTTTTTGCTCTTTGATTATTCCCAAGGTTGTTAAGAGTGTTTGATGTATTTTTTTCTGCAAAAAAGTTGCACTTGTCAAAGTAAGAGACAGAGCTGACATACATTAGTGGGTTATTAAAACAGTCATAAATTAGCAAGGTATCATACAAATGATGTTCATGGAAACTAGATATAAAACTATTCTGGTTATTCTACGTTATCATACTTCATGAGACTGATGGTCCTCATCTACAGATACAAAGTATAGGCATTCAATGCATTGATTTGCTAGATATATAAACATATTTAAATGCTTTAAAAATACACTAACTAATATGAAAATGTAAATAACCACGGCAGAATAGTAAGGATCCTTGAAAGGCGTGCTCTGTAACCGTGTGCTATTCACCACCCAAAAGTGGTGCACTAGTGATGAAGAATGCATCATCAGTGGGAAATAGTCTTCATCATTGTTTTTTGGGGAAATTCAAACTTACTGTCCAATGCTTGATGAACATGCTTCTTGATGATCTAAGGTAGCGCTATACTTTTGTTTGGACTCCTGATTGTGGTTTGCACCTTGCACCTGCTAATGACCCTGACCACCAGATTGACTCTTGCACTGACCTTCTGTCTGTGACCCTCAGATGGTTTGAATGCTGCATGCTTCTGACTTCCCATGCGTTCTAAGCCTTTCTTCTAAAAAGTGGACCTTGGCCAAGTTAAAAGAATGGTCTTACTTCTCTGCCTAATTCCATGGATCCTATTTTGATTGTGAAACCACTAATATTACAATAATAGATATTTTTATTTTATATTAGTGTTATTATAAAACATAGCCAAAACAGTTGAAAATAACCAAGTAAGAGCATGTTCACATAACTTCTATCAACTGCTAAATCCCTTTTTTTGCCCCATCGCATTGCTCAGGTTAAATTACTTGCTGGAAATTTATTGGGGTCTTCCTATGACTGGTTGTATTAATGTGAAAATTTCTTGCTCAGTTTTAGCAATATCAGTATGAAATAGAGTTAATAACAATCAGCATCTAGCAGCTACCAAAATTAATAAAATCGCTGCCTAAATAGCTAATGATGAGTACCCAATACTATGTTGAAAGAAGTTGGGGTTCAACCAATGGTAGTAACATTGACCTTTAATATATTATTTAGAAGATCACTATTTAGAAGATCACTATTTTCTTTGTTGTTGTTGTTTTGTCGTTCAATTGTGTCAGACTTTCCGTGACCTTATGGACCACAGTATGCCAGGTACATTTTGTGTCCGGTTTTGCGTATCCATAAGGTTTTCTTGGCAAATAAACTGCAGTGGGTGACCAGTTCCTTCTCCAGTGGACCAAATGATAGTAGACCAAAACTATACATATCAAAGTGGAATTGTCATATTTTTAAATGTTTAGCATAAGTGGACAGTACCAAAAAAACAATAGGTTGTGTTAAATATCCTCAGTAACTTTTATGTTAGTGGTTACTCAAATTAGGGAGAACCCATAGGACTGACTCTTTTTGTTAGAGTAGTAAGACCATCCTACAAACCCAGGTCTAGTCTTAAAAGTATCAAAGGTCAGTGGTAGGCAGCAATCAGAGTGGTTGTATTTCGGAGCTTAATCACTCTTTTGAGTGAGACCAGACTGATATACTACAGGATATTTCTCCCTGTGAAGGGTACAAGTGGCTTAAAGAGGCTTCTCTTTGAGTAGGTGACCAGACCCATAGTACAAACCTACTTAGGTGTTGCTCGTTGAGATGGAGCACTTCTGACTCTTTTTGTGTGCCTTAGGGAGTATAGCTGCACCTCACTGACGAGGCCCATAAAGGCCGAAACGCGTCTGGGGTTTGTGTTTCTCCTGTTCAGGGTATAATTGGCTTGTATTTTGGGGCTGAGTCACACTTTTGAGTGAGACCAGACTGATATACTACAGGATATTACTCCCTGTGAAGGGCACAAGTGAGTCAAAAGACGCTGCTCTCTGAGTAGGTAACCAGACCTACAGGACAAACCTACTTAGGTACTGTTCATTTTCAGATGGGCGCCTGTGACTCTTTTTGTTAGAGTAGTAAGATCATCCAACAAACCCAGGTCCAGTCTTAAATGTACCAAAGGTCAGTGCTATGCAGTAATCGGAGTGGTTGTGACTGACAGGGAAAAAATAAGGACAAGAGGCAGTCAAAAATATTGGAGTCACAATCCAAAATCAAAATCAGAAGATTAAACAGAAATATAGCGCACTCTTAAAACATCAATTAGTTTGCCTAGGCACTGTAAACTCATACTGTCACCTTCTATTAGATATAATAGGTTACCACTTTATCAACTTCCACTGGATCAGTCTTGGTCACAGCACTTTCATCACCCTGGAATTACACACTCCACATTATTAGAGAGGTGACCTGCTCTAGGTTGATGAATAATAAATCCAGGGAACCCAGCAATGGAGCACAATTCCCAGACATTATGGGCCTCATTCTATTAGCGGCCACAGCCGTTGCGGGGCCGCAAGGACCGGCCGCAAGCTATTCGGCTATTCTATTCCCTTACGGCCGGAGGCTCCGGCAGGCTTGCGGCCGGTGCCTTGCTATCTCTTGCGGCCGCTCGCGCCGGAGGAAAGCCTTTGATCTAAAACGGCCGCAAGAGTTTTGCAATTCAATTGCTCCGGGAAACCTCTCTGCAAGGCTAAAAGCGAGCCGCAGCTTACTTGCAGGAAAGAGGTCTCGCTAGCACCAATTAAGCACATAAAATAGCTCAAATAAAGCCATCCTGCACTTTGAGAAGACTATAAAGGGATTTTAGGTGTTAGAAAAAATAGCACATAATTATCCTGTACTCAAATCCGTAAAATATTTTATTTTTAATATCCGTAAAATATCCATGTAAAAAGTCCAGAGTGCTTGGAGCACCTCAGACACACCCACGCCGCAGCCGGAAAATAAACAGTTAATTTGAACTCGGGTTTGGGCAGATATGCAAGCTTGAGAGTGGGTTCCTTTTAATCCTCATGTCCCCCAATAAGATCCCTAGCATTTACAGAGCTGTACAGTGCAGGCTTGAATTTATTTTTGAGTTTTTATATTTCACAGCTTACGGCCGGTTCCAAGATATGCGGCCGGCCGTAAGATGAGATCCTTGCGGGGCCGTATAATAGAATCGCGAGTTAACTGAACCCCCGCAAGGAATCGCAGCCTTACGGCCGATTTACGGCCGATAATAGAATGAGGCCCTATGTGTGTACAGTAGGTGCACTAATCTTCATAGTGGCTTGTCAGTTCAATTTGTGGCATGGGATTTAAATGAGGTTCACTATGAGCTGTTATTTAAATCACAGGTATAAAGGTCTGATGGAATATTGTTAGCTAGAGATTGGAGAGATTATTATAATATAGGGGAAGTATATTAATGCTAACAAAAGGGAGTGCACTCATATGTTGCGTTAACCAAGATGGCAGATTCTTTGGGGAAAGTCATTATACTGAACTTAATACAAGTTAATTTGTATTCCCATAATTATGATATTCATTTCTAAAAACCTATGAATACTGGAATACACATATATATGGACATTCTGAAACTCATAGTGCATAGGAAAAAATATGTTCTTTAAAAACTCAAAGTTTGCTTAAATAAATATTTTTTGGGCATAAAAGACTCCAAATGCATTCTTTTCAGTACGGTAATTGTTGGTGTGATTTCTAAAAAAAACATGCAAATAGTTAAAGTGATATATACAGTATATATATTTTTTATAAGACCACAATAGACCGGATATCCCTAATATTGTTTGACTGAATTACAGTTTCTACCTTAGAGAAACATTTACAATAATGTTCTGATTGACACATTATAAAGATGTATGTTGTAGATTGTTGAGTATTTATGTAAACGTAACTGTCGTCTACTCATCTTGATGAGTGGCAAAGTTAAGCTGCTAATATAACTTTAAATTCCATTTTGTCATTTACATGCTTTTTTGCCTGTTCGAAATCTTAACATGAAAATCTTAACATGAATGGATCCATTACTGCATGTTTCCCTATGAAAAATTAATAATACATAAACGTTTAAGGCTTTAGATGTCTATTTTGGAGACCAGAATCTTCTATGTTCTTGAATGTAATTCATCATGTATGTTGCATGTCTGTGTCATTTATTAAGTTACAGTAATACATGTTTTATAATCTAAAACTATATGTACTTTATCAATTGAATGTTAATAAAAATGCATTTTCTTACAGCGAGCCTACATAGAAACTTCCTGGTTTTACCTCTCGGTCTTCCTTTCTAATCCACACAGTAAGGGGAGAGTGAAGTCTCTCTCTACTGAGGAGATCATTGCCATCTTGGGCTCTGAATCTATTGTGTCCAGTGTAAAACCACAAGAAAATCAAACCATTGAGCATGCCCAGAACCAAAGGGGTATCAAGGCTGATAAGTCCAATTATGGTATGGTTATGCTCAAATATTTATTTTGATGTGAATTAAAATGACCGATAAGGTACCTGAGTTTTTTTACAAATCAATCCCAGTACTATGCCAAATAATATTTGTTTCTTTAACCATAGATACCCTGCAGATATATAAAACTGTTTACCCACATCCCTGTTTACCTTTAATGTGCTCATGTAGATTTTTCTGCAACTGTAGCAGATGAGCAGATATGAAAAATTAAGCATGAACGTTTATTAGTAGAAGGCAGTTCCCAAGCACACCATCATTAGGACCAAATTAGTCTGGGAAATGACTAGAGTCAACAGGATTTTATAATCATTACTTTGAGTGTAACAGGCTTGGCACAAACCACTTACAGTGTTTTTAAGACCTTTTCGTTGCTAGCAAAATAACCTTGGCTTTTCGCTTTCTTATCTAAAAACCTCAACCAAGTCACCATACTTTATCATCACATGTAAACGTCTGCTGTTTGAGTTTTCTGCAACTCAATTAAACAGTGGTACCTTGTGGCAATACATATATAACATGGTATTTTCACATTCCCATGTTCTGTGTTACTGATATGTTTATTATTGATTTATTACATTAAAATAAGCTTGTATTGTTCTTTGTTTGCAATTTCACAAAACATCAAATGAGAAGGACTCAAATTTACTATGCCTCTGGCTATGGATCTAATTTGAAAGAGAATAGCTGTTGGTTCAATAACTCAATAACATCTATGTTGCTTTATAAAAAAATTCAACTACATTCTGCTTTGGGCCCTAAACATAGAATATCTTGAAACGATATGCTCTAAGCTATATGCTGTTACATTTCTTTAAATTTACCTTACATTTTCTTATCTACATATAAACACCCAAGTAATACATAGAGTGGATCCATGAATTCATATAAAGAATAAGCATGGAACTATTAAGAAGAGCATATATAAAGAAGAAAGGAGGAGGAGTAACTAGGGAGTAAGAGAGCATACAAATCTGAATGAGCATAATAATGAAGACAGCATAAGAATGAGAAGCATCCATGACTATATGCAATACAAGTGCTAGGGAGCTTTGTACGCCGAGACATACAGTTCATGCTGTTTCTATTGAAATCTAGATATTCTTAGTTTCTGGGATTTTAGAAGACTAGTGCAAATCAAATCAGTCTGCAGGACAAGTGCACAGAATGTTTTTATTCCGTATTGTATATTATTATTTTATTATTATTACTATTCTTTAAGCAAAAAGAAAAAATACAATATTAAACTTATGACAATAAATACAGGGCCCCCGTGTTTGAGTTGAAAATTGTATGCACATAGTGAATTTTCAAAAGCACCATACAAGATTGAAATTTTGCAAAAAAAGGACAGAGAGAGGCAGAAACCTATGCGAGAAACACAGATAAGAATTTGGAAGGACCAGGAAGAGAGAGAATGAAAGAAAAGAAAAACAATTACTTTGCTGTATAGCAGGCATTGGGGTTATCTGGGTAGAAGATGAAGTTGGGAAGATGTTTCCATTTAGTAGGAGACAGTACAAATATGATAGGGAGACATTGTGAAAAAGTGGTGCTAGTATACAATTATTATCTTTACCTAGTGGATATTTTGTGTCAAAGCACAGCACAGAGTGCTGAATGGTAATACAGATGGGTACAGTAGGGGGAGTGGTTACATATTATGATAGCATTTGCTGCTGATTGGTCAGGTGCAAGTGACTTCCATGTATCTCCAGGAGCGAGTGGGTGAGGGACAGGTAGGGAGGGAATTAGTATTTTCTTATGTTGTACCAAGAACAGGAGAGGCCTGGCTGGTGATCAGAAAAGGTATACATTAGCAGTAATAATAATAATATTGGCTCCTGACATTGGTCAACCTCCATAGTCCTGTTCCTACCTCCAGGTGTGCAGCAAGATTCTGAATTTTCAAAGATTATACCCCAGTAAGTGGTAGATCAGTATATCATTCACCTTTCTACCCACCATTACATATTTCATGTCTATTTCTGCTTCAGCAAGTGCCATTTCCAAATTAAAACACTACAAGGTAAACCTTTACCTCTATGAGAAAGCCTCTGCAGGATGGTCCTAAGGCGCTGGACAACGGTCGGTGAAACTTCGTATTTAAATACGTCTATCACCGGAAACCGTTGACATCTCCCAAACACTCCATCTGTTGGGAAAGTAAACAAAGCCCATGAGTCTCAGCTTGTTAGCATACATACGCTGTGCTTGAGCACAGTCTACATTTCAATATTGAATGCTGTATGGTAATTATAAACCGAGCAAAAACACATTTTTGAGAAAACTTTGATTGATTAATTTCTCTATTGAAATAACATATACAATAAGCAGAAGCAATAAATCTTTCATGCAGGAACACATTAACATTCCAGAGGTATAACAATCTCTATCTGTTTTCAAGTATGTAAAAATGAGATACAGAGTATTTCAGAAAAAAATATATTATAAATTGACATTTAATTGCAGTTTACTAGCTGTTTTCTATTGAAAATATGACTGCCAGGTACATGTTTGCAGCTGTTCCCACATTCAAAGGGATTGTTGATGCTAAAGTAGAAGAAACTGTTTTGTAAAAATCAAGAATACAGAAATATAGTAAGGTTCCAGTGAAATACATTTTCAAATATGTAGGCATTTTGATATTCGTAAGATTAGGTCAAGTATATTTATTGTCTTTAGTACCATTTCAAATGATCTCTTAAGACATTTTTTTGATGAATGTGATTGTTTTAACTAGGTTAATCAATTAATTAATTGTATCCTCCTCATTGTAAATATGAAATAACATTTACACTAAAAAGTTCCCAGAGTAACAGATTCTTATCTTTGGAAGTCTCCCCCTTTCTTCCAGGTCTCCCTCATAAGAGATGCCCTGTTTCACAGTCGTAACCTAAAGTCATTCCTGCAGGGAAGCACTTCATACTATTAGTGTTTCATGTCACTGTCTGCTTGTAAACAGCATGAAACAATAGGCGCCTCATTCTATTGCTAAGTTTTTGAGATCAGGGCTCGCAAATGCTGATCGCTAGCTACTCAATTGCCTTCCGTTTGCGTGCTCCGATCCGGTTATATTCTATTAGCTACAATTCCTTGCACTTGCAAATGCAAATATAAAATCAATACAGCACTGGAAATGATGGGGAACACAATGGTTGACATTAGAATTAAAAGCACAACATTATCAAGCTTGCACATCCCCAAAATCTAATATTTTATTTCATGTTTATTTTCCGTCAGATGTCCTATGGGCTTGAACCTCCAAGCCCGTAGGATTGTGGAATCCAAACTCCACATTTCATTGTAGTCCTACAGGCTTGAATAACGAGTTACGGGCTTGGAGGTCATTCAAGCCTGTAGGAATTTGGACGGAAAATAAACATGAAATAAAGTATTGTATTTTGGTGATGTGCAAGCTTGAGAATGTTGTGCTTTTAACCCTAAAGTCACCCACTGTGTTCCCCATCATTTATAGTGCTTTACAGTGCTGTCTTGAATTTATTTTTGGATTTACAGTGCTCAGAGTTTGTGGGCTTGAAACACGAGTTACAGCCTTGCGGACGCGATCATGTTCAAGACAGCAAATGATAGAATGGGTTGCGATCAGCGGGAAGGAGGGATAACGTGAACGTTCGGACAGTTGAATAGCTGCGTAAACGTAGGGCAACGCGAGGACGCAACCCCATCACAGCAAATCGGGGATTTGCCTTCGAGTTACATCCTGCAATAGAATGAGGACCTAGGAATGTGAAGACTCTTTCATGTGGACATGGCTTTAAGTCACAGCTGTGCAAGATTCCAGCTCTCATGAGAGAGAACAGGAAGAGAGGCACAATGTAAGAATCTGTTACTCTTGATATTTATTAGCAGTAAAATAATTTTACATTAATTGCATTGAAGAAGTTAAAATTAATTAATTAAGCTAGCTAAAACATTTATAGAAACTGATTGTTTTTTAAAAAGTCCCTTTAAGGCCAGTAGTACCTCTCTCCAACAAAAGATATACAAATGCTAATATTTTAGAGCTTTTACAGACTTGCACATGAGTGTGCCAACTACAAGGTTTATTATTAGAAAGCAAAAAAAATATAATGCATCTGGGGAACAAAACCAGGAAGACATATGTGTTGGAAAGGAACATAGGTGTCACAATTTCAGATGGTTTAAAAATGTGGTATTATTAAATAGTACTTTTAAAAACAAGTAGCTTTGCAATTCAGCATTATTAAAATATAATGTAGATTGGGGAATCAAAAAAGCCGATTAACAGGTATAAAACATTACATCCAATACAGGGTTTAGCCTACTAAATTCATTTTTAAATAACATTCTATTTCAAAAGCACTTATTTTGTAAATGTAGTTTTCAGTAATATCAAACATCACATTTTTTATGTGGATGGAATTTGATGGAATTCATCAGCAGCTCACTGAATATCTATTTAGTACAACAGGATAATGTATCAAGGTTAAAAATGATATGACAATAATGCATACACAAAACTTCCCATTTGAATTTTGGTTCTGATTATATAATTATTAGTAAATTACCCAAAATTCTATTATTATGCAGTCCTTATAATTTGAAAAAACATGATTATGAGTAATCACAACCATTACTATATAGCTAAGCACAACAATAAGACCTAGGATATTAGGTCATATTCATGTACATCCTCTTATGTGGTTTACATAATACAATGTACTGTATGTGGAATAGAACGTTACATTGGAGAAACCAGCCAAAAACTGCATTTAAGAATAAACCTACACAGACATTTTATCAAAAAACACAATGATGACAGTTATTGTGCCACAGCTGGACACCAGTTCACCCATATTGATCACCCCTTCCAAAACCTGAAAATCTAAATACTCAGAGGCAATTTTAAAAACATCCAGGAGAGGGGGAAAAACAGAAATGAAGATGATCACCTTCTTTAACACTAAAGATAGAGGACTTAACATAGACTTCTCTAGCACATTATCAACATTTAGTGTGATCCTACCACATTATTTTTCATGTTTAAAGTTGCTATTCATATATATATGTAATTTTTTATTTTTTTATTATTATAATTATATTTTTAAAAGGTGATCTGAAAAAATTCTAATGTTAGAGTAGAGTGGATAGGAAGCAGCACACCACAGATATTTACATATATTACCTTGGTGTCATCTCCATCTTATTTTATTTATATCTAGTTCATTGGAAGAAAAAGCTGAAAGCTCTAAGGTCATGCAAGGTCAATAAACTACAAGCGCTCTATAAACACTTATATACCCTCTTCTCTGCAAAAATGAATGTCAGTAGTTTTTCCTTTAGATATTTTTTCCTTCAATATGCCTGAAGAAGGCAGACTTTTTTTGTTGTAGCAAACAGAATGTGGTAAAATCAATGAGAACAAAAGCAAAATGTCCCACTTTATAATGAATGTCATTTTTCTGCACTAAAGTTATTTTCTAGGGTTTTAAACAGGATATTTTAAATGCATGGTAGAAATGGCTGGATTGAAGTACCCCTTTAATGCTGTATTGAACATGTCTGTGCATTGCAGATTTGCATTCTAGTTCATCTAATTTGATTAGAATTGCACCACTAGCTGCACATATTACATTATACTGTTTAAACATGTATGTTCTTAGATAATGAAAAGACATTCATCCGTTTATAGGCCCTCTGATACTCAAGGGGTTAATAATAATGGCATTACAGAAAATTAAAATACAGCAGCCTATTCAAATGTGATTAAAAACTATGCAGATTTAACAATTTAATGTACCTGCCATGGTAAATGAATACTGTAATGCAAGCACAGCTTCTGAATTCTTTAATGAATTGCACAATGAGAGAGCAGAGGACAATGAGATAATAATGAACTTTAATTTATTTAGTTCTATTCCATTTGACTGAAATGACAGAGTCCTCTCGTCAACATTTTTATAAAGCACACCTCCTAATTAACTTAACTCTTAATTAGTATTTTTTTGGGGGAGAGAATTCTTCATTAAGACTGCCTATGTGGTCATAAAATTGAAATTACCTTTCTATCGTTCACACAAAAGACTAATTCACTGTCTAAATACGCAATGTATAGTCTGCACATGTATAATTTAGTTTTCTTAAAACCGGTTGTTTCTTCTGTTTGATCTGAAAAAAAATTCTGTACAGTAGTCACAATATGGCTATTAAAATGCAGGTTTAATTAGATCTCACAAAGCCAAAAAAATGTCAAGGGAAAAACTCTTGGATTAATTAACAGAAAGCATTTTTTTTTATATTAAAGTTATACGTTTTAATTAATACATGAGTGATATAGTGGTTTTCAAAAGGAACTAAAATATGTTATTGTTAAGTAATAAATATTATCGGACCTTTCCAGCAGTGGCGGCCAGGGGCCAGTAGGTGGTGCAAAGACGGCGACAGGGCTTAGGGTTAGGCGTAGGGTTTGGGGTTAGAGTTTAGGATTGGGGTTTAGGGATGGGGTTAGGGTTTTAGGTTTAGAGTTTCGGGTTAAGTTTAGGGTTTAGATTTAGGGGTTTGGGGTTAGGGCAGGGGTTCTCAACCTGTGGGGTGCGACCCCTACAGGGGTCGAATGACGATTTGCCGGGGGTCGCCTGGAGCCATCAGGGATGTGTTTTTTGTCTATTCTAGTCTGTAGTTTTGCTGTTGGGGGTCGCCACGGCTTGGGAGGTTTTGTCAGGGGGTCGAGAGCCGCTGAGTTAGGGTTAGAGCTTAGAGTTAGAAATTAGGGTTAGAGTTTAGTGTTAGGGTTAAATCTAACACTTACACTAGAAGAAATTTAAGAAAATTTAGGGGAATAACTGTTGCAGCACTTTCAAAACCTCTGATTTATGAAAGCCAAAAATTTGGCAGGGATAAGAAAAAAAACCTAAAAAAGTTGAGGCATGATTTATAGCGATACGAACACTGCACCCCATGCTAAATATAACACCCATCTAAGCAATAAATAATGTATCTGTGGACCGTGAAAAAAATCTAGAGCTAATGGCTAATATGGTTGGACAGGATATTCCATTAATTACATGTAAATAAATCACATTAAAACTATAAAACAAAAAGGTCAATAAAATGGAAATATTCTTATTCATGGAATCATAGGTATAAAAAACTTCTATTAGTATTTGCTTAGAAGCACACATGGGGTAGAAATACTAAGCATCATAAGGTCTGAAAGTACTTAGAATAAGGCTTTATAATCTATTTTCTCATAAGTTTCTATTATTCTTTTACCCTAGAGCAAGTGCATTAATAGAATTTGATAATGATATGGACATAGAATCCAAATTTAACAAAAATACAGTTTAAGTTGGCTTAAGTCTATCATTTAGCCGGCTACTTAGGTTATGGGAAGGGCAAAGGAGAAAAAGGAATAAATAAATAAAAAATGTATACAAAATTTAATTAAATTAAAAATGTGAAAACATACCTGAAATCTTAATATTTTTTAAACTGCTTCAAAATTGACTAAGCATCTCAAGTGTATGTCTTGATTTACTATGATTAACTATGGAGATAATATTATCTTCTCGCCTTATCTCGGCCGTTCTCATGTTACCTCTCAGGCTGATTCTTATTCTATTTTTGAAATGCAATCAGTCTTAGCAATTAAAGAGTGCCATACAGGAATGGATTCCTTTTTCCAATCTAAGGCAATGAGTCTTAGATCGCGCACACTAATTATAAAAGATTGCAGAGCCCTGTCCTAAGTAGCTTAGTTAATCCAGGAAATAATTTCCAGTTCCCAATTGATCACATATACTCAAGACTGAATCAGAAGACCCCACATGTTTCCTTTTAGTTTATTGTAATATTATACACATCGGGTTCCCCAGTGGTCCATTGGTTAGGATTCAGTTATTTCACTGCTGTGACCTGGGTTCGATTTCAGTCAGGGAACCAAGAGGTCACACCACCCAGATACCTTATGATATAGGCATACTGAGGTGTGTTGTATGTAAAACCCCATGATGCTAATCCCCTGATTTACTAACTTATATCCCTGCAAAATCATCTACTAAATCTATTCAATTTGAAAAAATGATTAAAATAAAACCCATATTTGCAGGTACCCTAATATACCAGTAGTTATTTTAGTCCCTCTGTCCTAATCTTACTAAATACTCCTCATTGCACTTCATGTATACAAAAGTTACACATGCCATGTTTTTTTTAATCTTTTTATTTAACTTTTTTTTATTGGGAAAGCCACAGGAAAATTGAACATATATGACATAGTAAAGCAATATCTTATACATAGAATGCAGTACACAATGTAGTATTTATACAGTAGAGTAAAAACTGTACTAGGTTTTATATACTCTATTTCCTGAGCATTCTAATATTTCAGTATTTAAGGGGGAAAAATAAGACAGGACAAGAAAACCATTGTACTATTTTTGTTGTTGTTCAGTCCCTTAGTTGTGTCCGACTCTCAGTGACCATATATACACAGCACTCCAGGCATATCTGTCTGTGATTCTGGTTTTGCTTATCCATATGGTCTTCCTGGCAAAGATACTGGAGTGGGTTGCCAGTTTTTTGTCCAGTTGACTGTGATTTGTTTGACCTGCCCATCTTGGGTGGCCCTACATGGTATAGCTCACAGCTTCATTGAGGTACACAAACCCCTTCACCATGACAAGGTATCGATCTAGAAGGGGATTGTACTGATATGACATAGTAAAACATTATCTTATGGATAAAATGCAGTACACAATGTTGAAAACTAATATGTCAACTAGGTTTTTCATAGTCTAGCTCATGGGCCTTCTAATATTTCAGGTTAATAGAAGTGAATTTTCCCACTCCTGTCATTTACCCAGGAAGGAGCACATGCTAAACATCCATCCCTCCCTCTCTGTTGTGTGTTATTTTATCTTTGTTTTGTCACAGCTGGGGTTGTGTGGGTGATTGCTCACTGTAGGATGGAGCCCTTATGGTGATGGTCCAAGGTCATGGTTGGTCCTGAGATCTCCTGGGCATGGGTTTCTTAGAGGCCTCTTAAGTGCTGGGCTCCATTTGTGGGGATGAGCAATCACCTCTGTGGTTTCATTGTTATGTACAATAAAAGCTGTGGCCTGTTTTAAACCCATATTATGGTTGGGGTTATTTATGTGTACCTAGACACAAAAATAGGAAGAGAAGGAAAATGAGATATGGAAATAAAAAAAATAGGGATAAACAATAATGATGATAATGCTGGTGGGGAATTTGTATGAAAACCATCTTGTAGGCAGCCATGATTTGATTTCTGATCAACAAACCATCATGAAGAGTACTCTGCCTCAGTGCACACACATTGGTTTCTACTTCTATTCATAGTATGTCGGTACAGAAAAGTCTGAACCACCTAGATGTAATAGCAGAATATTCTTTATACTTGGTGTGTTAGGGGTCCTTGAAGACTGGTGTTAGGAACCATTAGTGAACAGGTTATTAATGCCACCGACTTAACTTGTTACAGAGAGCAGATGCAAACTCTGACAGATCTCACCTCTCCTAAGCGGTAATGATAACCTCTCAATCGTCTCTCTGGCAGAAAGGTTGATGCATTTGACACACTGGGTCATGGGAAAAATTGTGTCAGCGTACCACTGCTAATGTCAATCTGCAACCTTTGACACCTATTTCTCTGCTACCTGCCATCTGTAAAGATTATTGTATAGATTTATAATACAAATGTATGGTTAGAAAGAGCTAGTACATTATAGAAACAGATAAGCAGAAAGCAGCAATGTTATCTCTGACATATGAGCTATCTGCTTTTGTTGTGCTTGTGTGTAAAAAACTCCCATTACAAAAAAAAAACAATATAAAATACTTTGAATACAATAATCTTAGCCTTTAAATAAAAAAAAATAAAAAAATAGTAGCTGTTTGACTTAAAGGCCTATCTTCCTGGATTATGAATGCATCTGATAGAGGAGAATCAGTAAAAAAATACTAAAATCAACATTTATAAACTCACCCTGATGTTTGATAAATCTTTTCAGATTGCAAGCAGCAGCTTTTGTTAGTTGACACCCCTGCTAACATTAGCATAAAATTCATAATATATTTGGCCAATCAGGAGAAAGCAGAGATTAGATGATACATTTGTATAAAACCCAAAGGTCCCTGTGTTGCAAAGCAGCCTGGGATATGTAGTATCTCTCTCTCTCTGCTTGTGCTCCGATTCAGCGATGAGCTCAGACCCCACCCAATCATGTGATTCCATCCGCAGCAGTACTTCCTTTAGTCTCTACCAGAAAGGTCAAACTCTGTACCTGGCTGCTCTCATCTGCATACTTGATTATGTAAGCTCCCTGTGGGTGTGCAAAGCTGGATTTTACTTTCCTGCCTATACCTTTGTAAGTACAGAACTTTTCTATATAATACATCTTTTTCTGATAATCACTGCCTGTTTCCTACCAAACATTTGAAACCCAGGAAACATATATATACCTTTACATGTGGAGTTTCAAACGGATGCTCTACAATTTCAACCCTTTTAGATCTCCTTAGCAATATGCGGATTAGTTGTTAATTAATCCAGAGGACAAAACCCCAAAGTAACACAGCAGAGGTTCCACATATGGTAATAACAAGTACTTTATACATTGAATATTATTAAAAAGTACATATTTATACAGTAAAGTAACATGTTTACAATGTTTAGCTATCAGTCAGCCTTTCTGATCCACCCACAAAAATCCATATCTCTTGTTAATCAGAGATCATAACCAATAATTAACAAGGCTTTGAGTCCATTTTCTTGTGTGTAAGTCAAAGGCAAAACAAAAGAACCATATCTGGAACACTGTTTTGTCACTTTATTCTCTTGATATATTATTCTGAACTATTTATTTAACCTAACAAACTAATAATTTCAGTAGCACTTATGAAGGCCAAACTTTGACTATATTGTAACAAAGATATTAAGTAGATAAGTATTAAAATAATGATTTTATTTATCCATATTAAAATAAAGAGGAGATTATACAAATTTGGGATCCCCCTCTAGATAATATCATGGATCACAGCAAAATGTGGCATGTCCTTAAAGAGATGGGAGTACCAGATCATCTCATCCTCCTCCTAAAGAATCTGTATGGCGACCAAGAAGCCACGGTCAGAACCAAACATGGGACAACAGAATGGTTCAAGATCGGAAAAGGAGTGCGACAAGTTTGTATATTGTCACCTAATTTATTCAACTTATATGCAGAGTACATCATGCGTAAGGCTGGACTGGATGAATCCAAAATCAACATTGCTGGAAGGAATATCAACAACCTCAGATACCCTGATGATACTACTCTGAAAGTGAGGAGGAACTAAAGGACTTATTGATGAGGATAAAAGAAGAGAGTACAAAAGCTGCCTGCTACTCAATGTTAAAAACACGAAGATCATGGCAAACAGCAATCTCACTTCATAGCAAATAGACGGGGAAGAAGTGGAGGCAGTGACCGATTTAGCTTTCCTTGGATCCAAGATCTCTGCAGATGGTGAATGTAGTCATGAAATTAAAAGACATTTGCTTCTGGGGAGGAAAGCTATGGCAAGCTTGGACAAGCTAGTAAAAAGTAAAGATATTAAACTGTCAACAAAGGTCTGCATAGTTTGAACTATGGTATTCTCAGTAGTAACGTACGGATGTGAGAGCTGGACATAAAGAAATCTGAGCGCCATAGAATTGATGATAGAATTTGAATTATGGTGTTGGAGAAGACTTCTTAGAGTCCATTGGACTGCAAGAAGATCCAATAAATCAATACTTCAGGGAATCAAGACAAACTGTTCACTCGAAGGTATGATCATGAGGCTGAAGCTCAAATATTTTGGCCATATTACAAGATGGCAGGATTCCCTAGAAAAGACTCTGATGCTGGAAAAGATTAAAGGCACAAGAAGAAGGGACGACAGAGGCGGAGATAGATAGATGAGGTCACTGAAGCAATGAACATGAACTTGATGGAGTTCAGAGGGGCAGTGACTGAGAGATGCACCTGGCGTGCTGTGGTCCATAGAGCCACAGAAAGTCGGACGCGACTGAACGACTAAACAACAACAACAGAAATAAATGCTGCATAAATAATACATACTTATGTTGCATTTAGTACTACTGTCTCAGATGTAATAAAGTGCTTTCGGGCTTATCTCAGCATATAATATCGCTTTTGCTGTCAGTCACTTCACTTTTTTGCCACTAAGGGAAAAAATATTTAAATATGTAAATATATAAAGCATTTATATAATAGTACTTTATCTAAGGAGTCATCTCCTATCTCATAAGATAAGGAAATAGCAAGCAGGGATAAATTAAAGTAATTGCTACTTTTTTACAGCTGTTAGCCATTTCACAATTTATTTACATAGCTTGAATCATTAGTCAACAGTTTTTTACTTACATGCAATTATTGTAGATTTTATTATAAAAAGGTATTTATACTCCTTTATATGGAAATATAAATTAATGAGCTCCCTGTGATTAGGGCCGCATCTACCTTTTGGGAGCCCCTAGGCAATGAAGTGGAGGAGCCCCTACGAGTGAGTATGCAAGGTATGCACAGACCCATTTTGCCTTTTCTGTACATGTAAGTTCCCTTTCTTGTTGTAACTGTCTTGTTCTAGGTGGTTACCCCTAGTAGCCAGTCTATTAACTGCAACAGTTACATTTTTTTAAGCCAGGAACCATTTTTTTAAAGAAGTGGTGCCCCTTACAGAGGCTGGCTAGTTGGCCTAATGGGTAATCCGGCCAAAAAACTGTAATAGTAAACACCCCTGCTGGATTGCTACCTTGTCGTGGTGAAGGGGCTTGTGTACTCCAATGGAGATGTGAGCTATGCCATGTAGGGTCACCAAAGATGGTCAGGTCATATCAGAGAGAAATCACGATCTACTGGAGAAAGAACGGGCAACCCACTCCAGTATCTTTGCCAAGATAACCTTATGGATAAGCATGACCACAGACATAGATGTGGCTGGCGTGTTGTGGTCCATAAGATCACGGAAAGTCAGACACAACTGAACGTCATGACCCTTTTAAAGTAAAAGCTACATTCTGCATAAGAAAATGCCAACTGTAGCCTGTTTATATATCATTATGAAATATTACAATATTTGTTCTCTGAGCGCTAGAGAGTTGCCTTGTTGCCATCCATAATGTTCAATCCTCCAAGAGTGATAACCAGCAAACTGTGAATCTCCATATTGTAATTTCTAATACAATAACCAATACAACCTGACTGCCCCAGTGTGACCATGTCGACCACCCCAGTATTTTTGCCAAGAAAACCTTATTGATAAGCATGACCCCAGACATAGATAGATGTGGTTGGCGTGTTGTGGTCCATAAGATCATGGAAAGTCAGACACGACTAAACGTCATGACCCTTTAAAAGTAAAAGTTACATTCAGCATAAGAAAAAGCCAACTTAAACCTATTCATATATCATTATGACATATTACAATATTTGTTCTCTGTGCGGTAGAGAGTTGCCTTGTTGCAATCCATAATGTTCAATCCTCCAAGAGTGATAAGCAGCAAACTGTGAATCTCCATATTGTAATTTCTATTACAATAACCAACACAACCTGACTGCCCTAGTGTGACCATGTTGACCAACAGGGAACCAGTAGTCTGTTGACTTTGGACAAGGCTCCTAATTTGCTCTTATTTGCACTCCTATGCTTTTTCATTACACTATAATTCTGGAAGGTAAAAATGAAAGTTTGTTTTAGCCATTCCCCCAAAGTAGAAGGCGATGTTAGAGAGAGTTTCAAAAGAGTTTACAGCAGCTTTTATATAAATAGACAAAGATACTCCTGCCAATCACTTTCATATTGACACAACAGAGACAAACTACTCAGCCCACACAACATCCCGCTGTGCCATTCTGTACGGATCTGACTTCACAACAAGATGAAAAATAAAAGCAAAGAAATTGCAGACCCCGTTGCATCGCAGATCATTGTATTATCACATACAGCAGTACCATGGAGATCTTTTTCTTTGCATGTAATATAAACACACCATAACAAGGGAATCAACATGATGTATAGACAACAACAAAAGCATCATTATTTTTAGTTAGATTTATATTCATTATCTTATACGCTCAAAACTATTTTATTTGGGGATATTACCTCCAGATGGGAAATAGCGACAAAATCAATAGCAATTTATGAAGCATGCATTAGTATTCTCTTGTTACACTGATGGAACTGCTATCCGGATAGGAAATGTTTTGTGTGACAGACAATTGAAGTACAGAATAAAAGAAATATCTTTCTTTTTGCGCTTGACATGTTGTTTCATAATAGGCCATATATACTTTAGAGTGAGTGTTTTAGAGCTGTTGTAGATGTCAATTCTTAGTACAAATGTCCTGTTGGATAACAGGAGAAATCAAAGGCTCTCCAAGACTTCTATATTACTTAAGTACATATAGACACATTTATAACATTTACCTGCTTTTGGTATTGGTACATATGGAGAAACAGGAGGATATCTCATATAAGCACAGGTAGGATTATTAGTGACTAAATTAGTTTATATTTTTAACTGTGATCATGCAAATATATTCTAAAAATCTGTCCTGGCCGTAGCCATCAAGGACTAGCACCTGCTTTAAAATTAAATGTCATATTCTGAGGTGCTCGGTTATTGAGTTCTTAGCATATCTAGACAATAATCACATATGTTTCTTGACCTATCTTTTGACCCTTTGAAGATATATTTAAGTTTCCTGGATTATGAATGCATCTAATAGAGGAGAGTCAGTAGTGTATGACAAAAAATATTGCATGAAAAAATATCAAAATAAATATTAACAAACTTTTTTGCTAAATCTTTTCAGGTTGCAAGCAGCTGCTTTTGGTAGTTGACACCCCTAAAAATCCCTGCTAGGATTAACATAAAATCCATAATTCATTTTAGGTAATCAGGAGAAAGCAGAGGTTAGCTGATACATTTGCATAAAACTCATGGGTTCCTGTGTTGCAAAGCAGCCTGGGATATGTAGTCTCTCTATCTCTCCTTGTGCTCCAATTTAGCTATGAGCACAGACCCCACCCAACCATGTGATTCCATCCTGCAAGCTCGATTATGTAAGCTCCTTGTGGGTGTGCAAAGCTGGATTTTACTTTCCTGTCTATAACTTTGCAAGTACAGAACATAGTTTGCAAGCAGCAGGTTTTATGAGTTGAACACCTTCATATCTCTGTTAAAATTAGCATAACATTCATAATTCGTTTTTGGCCAATCACAGTTAATACATTTTAATACATTGAAACAATCAGTGATGACAGTTTGTGCAGGAATGAATCATGGCATGTGTAGTCCCCCTGCAGAGGAAGTAGGTGGATCCAGACACTGATCTGTAGATACACTGTGCCTATGTAAGCAGCTCTGGGGGTGTGGAAAACAAGTTTTATTTTTAAATAGAATAAATGTGTATGTGTATAGAATGACTCAATGTGATATGTGTTTCTGATTAAAGCAGCATGTGTTAGATTAAAAAAAGGTAACAACTTAGATATACCTTTAAGGACATATGTGAAGAGTTTTATATCCAAACCTTGTACAGAGTAGGTAAGGTTCAACCATGATAAGTTTACTTAATTCAGTTTTATTTTAATAAATTAATATGTTAATATTTTAGAACTTTTCTATTATAACTTTTTTATTGTTTTACTATGCTCCATCAAATTATGTTTTTCCTCTTCTTTCTGCTACTGCATTTCTTCAATATTATTGTATCTCTGTGCTGCCATTGACCTCTCACACCTTTTGCTCATCTCTCTAATATTAATTCATTTTGAGTACACAGTGTGTTCCTATGTTGACGTCCTCACACTGTCTTCTGTTTCATGTTATTTATTCTACGTCTCTCCCAACTCTTCAGTGCCATCAAGACAGGAAGAGAAAAGACATTTACTGACTGTGTTGTACACAAAGAGACAGAAATGTTACTGACAATTGTCATCTTACTGACAAATGCATACATGCTGCTCGGCCCAAAAAATATCCAGCTGGGCTTGTATGTCACAGTGTAACTTCTAGACGCCATAACAGAGAGAAAAACACCTCCTGAGTCTTCATGTATATCCTTAGTTTCTGAACAGAACACTCTGACATGTGAACCTATAATAAACATTCATAGGGCCCTATTCTATTGCCCAATTTGTAAATTTATACACACTTAAAAATGCACTTAATATTGCCACATACCCTACTAGCTACTCGCAAACCGATTACGAGTTTCCTGCCTTAGAACTCCATTGGTTTTAGCACAGCTTGAACAGGACAGGCTCTAAATAATTAAAGTAACACAAAATCGATATTCTATTAGACCCGTAGCTCTAGCTGGCAAATTTGACCCGCAACTGAAAAAAGTATTACTTTTCTGTCAAAAATATTATGAATACTAAATAGGACTTGTAGGGCTTTTTCCAAAAACTTATTATAGCTGTAACAGGAATTAAACACACATTACTATACTGTAAAAGCATGGGAAGGCATGTAAACACATTACAATTTATTTTCACAATAGTCTCAAACCTACAAATATGCAATTAAAATATATATTATCTTTGAATGTTATTTCTGAGTAATATTGATCCCGGGATTCAAGGGCTAAATACATATCATGAAACCCACATGGACTAAAACAGATGATCTAATTTATTTATTTTACGGAGTGCTTGATTGTGAGCCCGATCGGCAAATATTACTTATTGTCACTAATTAATTCTCCAATTGCAGATTACGTCTAACTTCCATGTTTTACTGACGTCACAATGACGGTCTCATTTACTATTGGCTGTGTCTAAGATGTAAATTACAGGCTTGCTTAAATATTGTCAGATTATATGATAATATCCCTCAAATCCTACTTAAAAAGGCAGGGTTTATGTGTTTAGGCTTAAGGAGGTAAATTGTGGGCTTGAGTCAATAGAATATATGTAAACATTTAGAGAAAAAACATTTCTAGCCAAAATTACGGGTTAGAGACATTTGTGGGCTCATATTTAGTTTAACCTTTCTCTTATTAAGACCTGCATTAATGGCTTGTAAAAAAATACTATTCAAAATGGTTCAGGAACTTCTCGTGCTGTCACGCTAGTTTTTAAATGCATATGGACATGGAGAAATAATTAATTTTCATCCTATTAATCGGTCCAACTTCAAAATTAGATAAGCAACTTTTCTCATAGATATGCATATTTATATATAACTATTTTGATGAAGGTCTAAATAGATACTGTACATTAATGGATTACTTATGATTTATTATCTTTGATGAAATTACACAAGATGAAACACATTGGATCTGTTTAGTTGTACCTTGATGTATATCCCTCTTTTAACAGTTTTATTCTGAGCTAGTCTTGAATTTTGGTCTTCATTATTTGTTCTTATCCAGTTTTTGTTATTATCGTGACTGTGAAGTTTAAATAGTTTTAAAGCTTTCATAATCAAAATTATGTTTGTGAGTACATTTTATGTGTGTGCAGTAAAATAGATTTTTTTAATGCACCTTTTGATGTTTATTCTCCTCTTTTTGAATATTTCAATTATTTCATGAAGCTACTTGGAGGATTGAAGCAGTGACCTTTGGTATTTAGAATTATCTATTGACACTGGACTTTAAAAAAAAAAAAAAAAGTCATTATTTACCTTGTGGGTAGACCTGAATCTATTAATAAGCTCTTTAGCAGGGCTTTGGAAAAAAATATGGCTAAAGACAAGCATAAACAATAATACATTTAAAGGACCACTTAATTCAGCACCTTTTGGACCACATGAAAGAAAAGATCTCTTAAAAGCATATTGAAATATTTTTTTGAATTTTTAAATACATTATTTTTTTCCCAGAGAAATTTCTAAATGAAGTGTCTGTTTAGATGAGATTCTGACATTCTCCAGACAAACCCACAGAAACAGCTCCATACAGAGAGCATAAGCAGAGTTAAACCTTCACAAATTCATCTGAGCAGAGAAAGGACTACTGGAATCAACTAAAAATGACACTTCCTCCTGCTACATTCCTGAAGTTCAGGGAGAAACTATAAATATTTGTGTTCACAGAGCCTTCACCGCTCAGTGTCGGCAGACGTTGTTAATCATAGAACAGTCAGGAGTGTGTTTGTAAACAGACCTTAGTTTTTTAGGTGTTTTAGGCCTTCATTCGATTTCAACAGTTGTAGAGCTATTCAATTAAACAAACCTGCACTTACCTGGCCAAAAGCCTAAACCATAAACCAGGCACCCGCAAGTAGCATTTCAGAGCGTGATCATAATCAATTAAGCAAGGCTGTAACTACCGATTTAGAAACAGTGAATAGTAAATGAGACGTCATCATGACATCAGTAAAACATGGAGGTAAAAGGTCAATCAACACCAAAATAAAATGTAATTTTTTTTTTTTTTTTTTCGATTTGAGAGGTTGAGATTGTTATGCAATAATTTTGATGTCTTTCATCGCTTTCCCATCTTTTGAAGTGCATTATAGATTTTTTTATCTGCTTTTACAGTGCTAAGAAGAGGAGTTTAACCCCCTTGCGAGTCCTATCTGGTACTCATAGGATTTTTGACTACATTTGCCATTTACATTTATAGCAATTGAATAGCAATTTGCGATTGTAAAAAAAAACCAATAGATTTTATTTAACATACAATCTTAAATGTGATCCAGTGTGGAGACAGTGCAGCTAAATGTAGCTATTTTGCTATGAAGGAATGTACCTGGCAGAGCACCTACTACTCATTCAAGGAAGAAATATTTAGTTGAATAGAACGCAGTACAAATATGATCAAGCTTTCAGTCTATCCTCATCTTTGACCTCATACGCATTTCACATATTTCCTCTGAATTATACTGTTATTTATTACTGTCCAATCACCTGGACACTTCTGATCCAAAACACCTTGTCAAGTATCATCCTTGGTGTATTTATTTTTTACTTGTTTACATTAATTTAAAAAAAAAAATATTTCTATGCAGTACTGATTTATACTTAAAAGGGGTGCATCACTAAAAAAAAGGTATCCCTATATACCTCAATGTACTGATTTATTTTTTTATCTGTTTAGAATTAACAATTGTATTTATTTTTTCTTAAAAGGCTTTCTTTTATACGAGATATTGACCATGTTACAAGCCTTATTATGTTAACCAATAAAGTCATACGTAGTTTTTTTAGTGTATAACACTAGCATTACTGAATATGCAAAGGTAAACAAAGAAACTTTATTGAACACAAAAATACGCCAATATTACAAAATTGGTATCAACATAGTGTCAAAATCAGAACAAGAATAAGAGTGGTATAACAAAACTACAAGGGGGGGAGACGGTTGGGGGGGGGCAACGTGACAAAATAAATGTGGAAACAGACCCCGACACCACAGGTAAGAGAAGAAGAACCCTATGATCTCAAATGATGCCTCCTACCTGAAGGATACAACCTATGTTGACACCCCACTTTCTGGCTAAACAACCTACAACTCAGATAGGGAGAAAGCTGGTTATCACGTGCTCCCTAACCAAAGGAAACAAAACGTTCCTAGAATACCACTCGACTTGCTCATGGTACTGTCATCAGCAGATACCAATAATTAAAAATAATGATGACAAGATAGACAACTACAAATAAAGGAGAGCTAAATACAATACAATAATAGGTGAAATATAGATAAAGTACTAATAAGGCAATGATAAATTCATTTCAGATCAGAGGTGAAATAAGGATAAAGCACCAGTAGTAGCCAAACCATAATAGGCCTGCACATGGGTTCAGCCCATTAAAGGTTGTCTGATACTCTCTGAAAAATTGGATATACATCTTGCATGATTTCTGACACAAGTCTTCATGATTCATAAATGAATCCTCTCAATAACATATTCTCAAATGCATAATAGTCTCACTCATGAGCATAGAGTGTTAAATAAATATATATACACAAGCTTGTTTTAATAAAACTGCTGTATTGTAGGAAAACATCCCACGTTTGGGACGTATGTGAAGAACTAACATTACCAGCTGTGTAAGCCATGAACAGAAAGTCACTTTTAGGTAATATTTTGAAGATTCTGTTTGCAGAGGAATACAATTTGTTTAACTTTGTCCCTAAAATAGTGCTACAGACCAGACGCAAGGTCAAAGCCATGGACACAATAGATCAAAGAAAGGAAGGGAAGAGAGAAATTATTTAAAGGTCCTCATTAATGGTCTTATAAATGGCTTTGTAAAGAGTAGTTAGGTAGGGATTGATAAGGCAAAAAAAAAACTTTATTATACTTTTGCTGTGCATTTACACAAATATGTACTATTGTTCAATGATCCTCCAGGCTGTATAAGATCCCACCACCCCCAGATCTCTCCATTCCCTGAAGGAAGTATTGTGTGTGGAGTGGAGCCCCTGGAGGGGGGGCTATCTAAATTGGCATACCACAACTGCAATATAGTAGTGGGTCGTGATAAGAACGTGTTTTTTGCACTTAACAACTCAGTTTGGGTTCCCTGGTTGTCCAGTGGTTAGGAGTTGGCTCTTTCACAGCTGTAACCTGGGTACACTTCCAGTCAGGGAACCAAGAGGTCACATCAACCTGAAGCCATGCAGTACTTGAATGGGAGCGCTGTATGCTGTGACCTACGGAAGAAGGGACTGGTAACCCATGCCAGTATCTCTGCCATGAATACCAAGTGGATCAGCATGGTGTGTTGTGCTCCATGAGGTCACAGAGAGTTGGACACAACTGAGCAACACAAACAACAGTTCAGGTTACATTGTTCCCTGCTACTGTTTCGGAGAGTGGTTTTGAGTTTGGCAATATTTGACCAAGAGGGTGAAGATATCAGGAACTTATACAGCCTGGGGTGTCATTGAAAATTCGCAAATACTTCTTTAAATGCAGAGTAAGAGTTTATTATTTTTTTCAGATTAAGTCTTACCTAATTATTCTTTAAAGACTTTTTAAGTTGCATCACCATTGATAAAAGAAAGGAAGTGTATGCAAAAGTTATGAATATCATTAAAGTTGCCAGTTTGTGGAGAGAGTAAACTGCCATTTTAAATCTTATCCGTGTCACTGACACCTTGAATGCTGAGCTGGCCAAAAGTGAATTCAAGAGCCAATCAAACTGCAGCAGCTCACATGATATAACATACAGAGGTGGTATAGCAATAAAAGGCTAAAACCTTTACACATATATTTAATCTTCAGTATGTGCACTCTTTCATATAACAGAAGAAGCTCCCGACGAAACTGTAGGTGTAGTCTGCATTAATCTTACAAACAGGATTTTGGGTTAATATGATATTTTGCAAACACCCCAGCGGCTGTAGCAATATCTGCGCATGCAGGTGCATTTAACTCTGTTAATTGATGGAGCAGGGAGCATTTGAAACAAACAAAATGATTATTTTTAATGGAAATATGTGAGTCACAGCCATAAATAATATGCCTTAAAGGAAAGCATTGACTTGTTTGGAAACTAATCAAGCTGAAGCAGGCAGACATTTCAAACGAGAAGACTGCAGTGCATCTCCTAACCAGTGCAACATGAATACCATTATTCTAAAGACATTCCAACTATGATATCTGATTAAAGCTCCAGAATTTAAAATTGTAATAGAATACTTCTCAAAAACAGTATTTTACTGGCATCAGTCAAGCAAAACCCATTGAGCCTCATTCAATTCAGGGGTTGCAACTCGATCGCAGACAACCAAATGCCTGTGATTGAGTTGCGGGCTCCATTTGGTCTCCGATTGCGATGCTATTCAATTAGGTGACGGACCCGAAAATTCGGAACACCATGCCTTAGGATGTAGCATTTCCAGACTTGAACATGCTGGGGGAGCAAGACCATAACTCCGGATGCAGAAACAGCCAATGGAAACAGAAGTCGTCGTCATGACCAACCTCCAAGCCCATAACTCGTAAGTGAAGGCCGTAGGACTTTGAAGCTCATAGGAGAACAACATTGGAGAAAGTTGTGCTATTAATTCTAAGACCTAATATCACTTTCACTCTTAATAAAAGTACAGTACTGCTTTTTTATTTGCTTTTACAGTGCTCCAATTTGTCATTAAGCCCTTTGCGATACCTCCTTGGTACCATTAACTTGTGGTTAGATATTTGCCATTTGCTGGCTTGACGGAGTTGTTAGCGAGGGAGAATAGAAGCAATTGAAGAGCGATTTGCTATTTTAGCCTTGCGAAAGTGAAAGATTAAAGGCTTGGAGGGCATTAACTTGTGATTTTTAAAATCTCTATAAATTGCAGCTCAGAGCACCTAACTCAATCAGAGCCCACAAACTGACGCCAATTAGCGAATAGCAAAATAACTTTCTGGCTCCATTTCCAAGCCAGGATCTTCCGAAAGTCTCAATTGTATGAGGCTTATTCTCTATAAAGTCACAGAATACAGAATATGTTACATCACATGTTATAATTATATTGAATACATCAACTTAGTCTGATCTCAGTATTAATGCAATCCAATTTATTTTTATTTTTTTAATTAAGTTAAATATAATTATTATAGAAGAGTCCACTACTCTCTCTTATTCTCTACATCCAATCACATATTAAATATTGCAGGGAAATAATCTTGTCGGTCTAACATAATTGTATTGATGGTGATGGCCAAACAGCTTAATTTGACTACATTTAAAAAAACTATATGACCTATAACAAGACGTTTTGTTTGGAAAAATACTGCTGGAAGTTTTGCTCTCCCGTTCCAAAAGACAGTATGGGGCCATCTTTTGCCCACTTACAAGGGATAAATGCTTTGAATCTTTGTTTAAATTATTATGTTGGTTGTAGTATGTGAAAGTTTTTAACTGAACAATGTAATTGCTTATAGATGAACAGTGATTTAAAAATCGATCTCTTCTTATATTTTCAAAAATGTCTGACCTACCTTAATAACTGTATAAATATAGAACAATGAGATAGCTATCGTGACATCCAACTTGTTTGTCTCAAGGACCAAAAATGCAATAAACACATAATTAGATTGGTACAGCATCATAACTCTGAAAATGTCAAATTGACCAAGAGGTACACTTATATTCTTGAAATATAATCCACTATTGGCCAGTGTTACAGTCATGTTGTACAATGTGTAAGTTCTAGTTACATGGATATTGCATACCTGCATACAAACATTTATTTGCCCTGATGAGGGAGAAGCTTGTAATAAAATCAGATCCCTTCCCTCTACAACTAAATGAAAATCTTTCTAACTTTGCACACCTTACTACCTAAGTACACTTTCACTTTCTTCCTGACCCATCCTAATCCTTATCTGTTATTCTTGCCCAAGTTTCTCCCTTTTCCATTCCCTTTAGATTGTTTGCTAGTTTTCAGTCTTTGGCAGGAAGACCTGTTGTACACGGTGAACAAATCACAGAAATGTACCCCTATCATCCCTAGACCAATGTCTTCAGTGAGAAGTTCAATGCATTCTGAAGGCTATGATTAGAGCTTTTGTACACCTACTTCTTCATCCTCTACAAAGACGTCGCTCAAGAGTCCACAGGATTCTCCCCCTTTGAACTCTGAACTCTTGTACAGGCAGTGAGTGAGAGGGCCATAGGAAATGTTACAGGAGTTTTCAGAAGGGAATCACCAAAGAGAGCAACTCCCAGTAGTGCCATATTTGTTGCGGCTCAGATATAGGCTGGAGACACAGAATGGGCTAGCTAAGAGGTATCTACTTTACGCCAAAGGCAAGCAGAAGTGCAAGTATGATCATAAAGCCCAGGCTAGGGAATTTTAGAAATGCCAGCGGGTATTAATGCTGGTACTCAGAACAAGCTCTAGTTGATTTGTGAGGGTCCCTCCACCCAGGCCTGTCCTTCACCCAACCTGGTAGAATGGACCCCTGACACCCCCTACTGAAGCAGCCCTCTTATAGGTTGGGTGCTGGATGAAGGAGTCATCATGCCATACTATAGTCCTTGGACATCGCCTGTTGTACCTCAGATGAATAGAACCACACGGTTTCATGTGGACTATAGGCAGCTAAGTGACAAGATGCATACAGGCGCTTACTCTATGCCCAAGATAGATGAAGAGCTAGATAGGCTAGGATGGGCAACATACGTGACCACTCTGGACATGGGGCTAATGGTAGATGCCAATTGATGAAACCACTAGAAAGAAGTTGGCATTCACCACCCCATTTGGGCTATACAATTTACAGTTAATCTTTTTGGAATGAAGAATTCCCCTTCCATGTTCGAACAACTGGGCGACTGTTTGGGTGCCAGGAGTTCACCCATGCGTACCTGGATGACGCTGCTATATTGAGCCATACTTGGCAGGAACATATGGACCACCTAGTCACAGTTGAGGGTGAGATACAGCAAACAGGCTGAGCATTTTCTATGATAAGTGCCTGTTTGCTAGGGGGAGATGCAGCCCCTAGGGCACAGAGTAGTGTGTGGAGAGTCGGACCAGAGCCTGCCAAGATAGCCTCTATAGCGCAGTGGGCCACCCCAGTGAAAGTTCTAGTCTAGTTTTGTCAATCTGTCCTTAGGAAGTAATCAACTTGTCAGGATATCAATGCAACTGGGAAAGTCTAAGGAGGCCTTGTCAATGAATAGTGCAGACTGTTAAGGTGAATTTCCCCATGCATAGCTTTAAAGTCCTCATGCCAGCATAGAGCCTTAGGTGAGAATACTGCTTTATCAGTATCAGCCAATCCTCATTTGCCCCACAGGATGCCAGCGAGCAATCAGGTGGTCAGGATTTAAGGGAGACATTGCCCAATCCAGCCATATATTCTCTAGGCTCAATTTTGCATGACTGAGCACTTTCCAAGCAGCCTCATGCTTTAATGGATATGATATTCTATGCCCTTTATGATATACATTTTTGAATGTGTCCTTTCATCTTTAAGAACCAGTATTTCCTCATTTGACCTATTAGACAACAGCAAACAATCAGTTAGTGAGGATATATGGGAGACATTGAGACATTGTTTGATCCACCCATAGCATCTCTGTACTCGAAGTGTTAAACTAATTTCTACCTTTAATCACTTCAATCAGTATTTCCCAGAATTTCAAGAGAAACTGATGTGTTTTATTGCATTCATTTTAAACACCATGTAAACTTTTTAACCTGCACTTGGAGTAGATGTCATGTAGCCATCATAGACAGTACTTTTATTCAAAGCTACAGAGAACTGTATTTAATTATGTCTATAAGCCCCATTAAATTGCTCCAACTGTAGAAATCATAGCCCGTAAAGGAGCCTTCAAGAGTTATGGTTATTAAATTGGCATCTTTCAGCCATACGCAAGTGATCTGGGTGTTACAGACGGAAAAACCCTATGGGACATCAAAATCTGGACTTCGTCCCAGCTAAGCCTTTGATCTGTCAAGCCCATAAATGTTACGATCACAAATTGCTATTAAATTGTTATGAATCCCCAAGGACGCACTGGCATTCAAATGGAGCCAAAAACCCTACGGGTACTAGAGAGGACCCGCAATGGGGTTAAAGTCCTGTCCGTAGCACTGTAGATGCAAATATAAACACAATACTGTATTATAAATCAAAAGGAAAGTGATGTGAGGTATGAAAATGAATAGCACAACATTTTCAAGCTCGCAAATCTGCAATAAAAAGTTATTTATTTTATGTTTAATTTCCCTGTTATATCGATCCTGGCAATCAATGTGTTAATACATGTAACAGAACTCGCATGGACTAGAATATCATATTTATTGATTTTTCGTATTGCATTATTTCTGGAATGCGGGCCCGATCACAACTCAGACTTCAAAACAGTAAGTGATTGAAATCTAACCTCCATTTTTTAATGACGTAATGATGACGATCTCTTTTACTATTGGCTCCGTCTAAACCCGAAACCACAGGTTTGATTAATTGATCATGTTCACGGCCGCAAATGCAACGTGCAATAGCATGGTTTACGGATTTTGGAAGTCTGTTGCGGGCTTGTCTAATTTAATCACTCAGACGAATTTCAACCCTGCAGGCTTTGCGGCTCTACCAGGGACGCTGCAGGCTTGGAATTTAATGTGGCTATATATGTTTGACTTCACTAGTTCTTATCCATTTCCGGAAGTTAGGGCTGTAGGGAGTTAACCATAAAACCCAGTGATAATTTCATAAAAATATTGAATATACTGATGGATAGCCTCTTCTAACAAAGATGTATATTAAACATACAATGTCAAATTTAGATATAAAATTAAACGTTATGTTCATATCAAGTACACAGGACAGACCACTCCAGAGAAATAAGCCTAGTGGTATTAAAGAACAGCTATTGTGCTCATACAACAGGATAGGATAGGATCATGAATTTTTTTTTTTATAACTTTACAGCAATAAAATTATTATTGCCGAAAAAAATAAATGTTGCTTTTAAAAATTACATTTGTATTTTAATACTTCAGCATATATGCTTCTCTTCACCCCCTCTATGTTGTCCAGGGGTTGTGGGGATCATTGCTGTATGGAGTCTACAGTGGATATAAAAAGTCTACACACCCCTGTTAAAATGTCAGGTTTCTGTGCTGTAAAAAAAAATAGACAAAGATAAATCATTTCAGAACTTTTTCCACCTTTAATGTGACCTATAAACTGTACAACTCAATTGAAAAACAAACTGAAATCTTTTAGGTAGAGGGAAGAAAAAATCTAAAGATAAAATAATATGGTTGCATAAGTATGCACACCCTTAAACTAATACTTTGTTGAAGCACCTTTTGATTTTATTACAGCACTCAGTCTTTTTGGGTATGAGTCTATCAGCATGGCACATTTTGACTTGGCAAGATTTGCCCACTCTTCTTTGCAAAAACACTTCAAATCTGTCAGATTGCGAGGGCATCTCCTGTGCACAGCCCTCTTCAGATCACCCCACAGATTTTCAATCGGATTGAGGTCTGGGCTCTGGCTGGGCCATTCCAAAACTTTAATCTTCTTCTGGTGAAGCCATTCCTTTGTTGATTTGGATGTATGCTTTGGGTCGTTGTCATGCTGAAAGATGAAGTTCCTCTTCATGTTCAGCTTTCTAGCAGAAGCCTGAAGGTTTTGTGCCAATTTTGACTGGTATTTGGAACTGTTCATAATTTCCTCTATCTTAACTAAGGCCCCAGTTCCAGCTGAAGAAAAACAGCCCAAAGCATGATGCTGCCACCACCATGCTTCACTGTGGGTATGGTGTTCTTTTGGTGATGTGCAGTGTTGTTTTTGCACCAAACATATTTTTGGAATTATGGCCAAAAAGTTCAACCTTGGTTTCATCAGGCCATAACACCTTTTCCCACATGCTTTTGGGAGACTTCAGATGTGTTTTTGCAAAATGTAGCCTGGCTTGGATGTTTTTCTTCGTAAGAAAAGGCTGTCGTTTCGCCACTCTACCCCATAGCCCAGACATATGAAGAATACGGGAGATTGTTGTCAGATGTACCACACAGCCAGTACTTGCCAGATATTCCTGCAGCTCCTTTAATGTTGCTGTAGGCCTCTTAATAGCCTCCCAGCCCAGTTTTCTTCTCGTCTTTTCATCAATTTTGGAGGGAGCAAACAAAAAAAACATACTATATATGACATCATATTGGGCACATCCTTCACTACCCCTTGGACACCTGATAAGGGTAGAATGAAGCAGTTCTGCTTGTGTCTAAGATACTATGGTTTAAATGTAAGATTTAAATGCTACATTGAACATATTTTCCTCAAATACTGATTTTATTCCAACCAATTGCTAAAGGAGACCCTACTGTATAATTACTACATGTCCATTTAATGAGTTAATATGCTGGATTTCCTTGCAAAATATTGCAAAATTTACATCTCCACTCCTAAAAATGCAAGTGGTGGTTAAGTTATTGGCTTCTGCCTAAAAAGTTCAGCTTTATTCCATATTATCAGCTGATTTTCTAATCAATTGTCAATTAGATCTCCCAATCACACAATTCCAGTATTTTTAGGTACTTTTAATTCACTGCAAGGTTTATTTTCTAACCAAACCAGTAACTTCTGTCATATTTATTGCAGCCGGTTATGGGTGGAAAGATAAGCAGCAGGGCAGAAATAATAGGTTTATCTATGGCAGCTAATCTCTTCAATCAGCGGCACTCGGCTCCGCTCAACACGCGTTGCCAAGTAACGAAGGCCGACTTCTGTTATCATCTTCATAATGTTTCATTGACTATTCAGACAAGAGTAGAAAACCATGACATTCAGGGTTATGAACAGTATGAAATTAAAATTGTACATTATTTAGAAAGAAGCAAGTACATTGTTTAACCTCACCTTATTTTGGTCATTTATTTGGCCCTCACTCCAATCCAAACCAATCTACATTTGCTATTATACTAATTCCCTTCTTAAAAAAACAATTAGCTACATACTATCATATAAGGTTATCTAATGATCACCTACTATTATCAGACACATTGTACAAATGATAACATATCTTGTAGTATTGTTCTGTCTAGGAGTCATGTCAGTCTTTTCATAAAATAGATAATTTGTCCAAAAAAAAAGATTTAACTGTTCAGGCCAAGATGTCACTATTTCTATTTGCCTTTTTTATATATTCATAAATGCTATACTTTGAGTTGGTAATTATCATAACTTGCCTTCCAGAGGACCACTTATATATCTGTTTATGGTTCGTTGATATTATTCATAAGCAAAACCAATTCCAGTTTGCTCCAATTTAACATTCACTTTCTGAGTTAGCTAGAATATTCCACAGGAACATTGCTTTCGTGTTATTATATATTATTAGTAACAGGGCAACTTGACAGTTAAAACAATAATCACATACGTTATATAGATCCCCATTCATTCATTATGTGTCCAGTTTTGGAGGCTGTATCTCCAAAAATATATTAACAAATGACTGTAGAAAAGATAGACTTTCGAAAGTTACCCCCAAATCTTCCAACTTCCAGTTATGGCCACTTGTTCTTTTATTCCTCTTCTTCTGTAAGATCTAATCCTTTGATATATCTGAAGGTTTCTATGATATTAACCCTTCTGTCCTCTAAGCGAGTGGTTCCCAAACTCCTCCTCAAGACCCACCAGATAGGCCATGAGTTTGGTCAAACACTGTGTGGTCTAAGGTGAGGTGAGTATTCAACAGGCTGCAGAGCCTCAAATTGGTGGGTCTTGAGAAGGGGTTTGGGAACTAGAGGACAGACGGGTTGTTATCATAGAAACCTTCAGATATATCAAAGGATTACATAAAATTCAAGACGGAAATATCTTACAGAAGAAGAAGAATAAAAGAACAAGTGGCCATAACTGGAAGTTGGAAGTTTGGGGGTAATTTTCGAAAGTACAATTTTACAGAAAGGGTAGTAGAAAAGCATGGTAGTCTTCCAGAGGAAGTGGTAGGCTCAAACACCATTAAAGAACTTAGGCATGTCTGGGATAAGCATAAAATCATCCTGAAGTATAATTACAAGGTAGAACTTACTTACATTTAAATTTCTTTTATATTAAAGAACACTACTGGGGCAGAATAATTATTTATGTAAATGTTATAAAACTTGTTTAGTTTGGGAGTCACGCTTCCATATTTTTAGAGAGCAGGAGCTGACATTTGAATGTACATTTTTGCTACTGACACTAGGAAAGCTGAGCTAATTAGGTAAAAAGTTCAAGAGCCAGCTAAGGATCAAATCACACTGCCGTTGAATTCTTAGTTTTGACAGTCTAATTCATTGTTCTGTGTGCTTCAGCAGCTGACCACCTGATATACAAAGGTCTTGTATCAATAAAGGTAAGTACACCTATATTTGAACATGTATTTGTGAATTATTTAATATAATACCAATATGTGTTTACGTGACTCCTTTAATCTAAGCTTTTAGGAAGATAAAATAGGTTTTTGATTCAAATCTATTTTTTATGTTTACATATCCTGAACATCTCCCTCCTTAAAGTATTTATTGATTTGTTATATCTGTTTTTGCTTTCTAAATTAATAGAATTGCTAATAAAGTACTTTAATACTTTGATTGGTGGTCTTTAACAGTGCATTAGATGATATTGTGGCATGTTGAAGGGGATAATGGCTCCACATACCATTGTAATGTTCAAAGTATGGCCATTCCATTTACCATTTAATAGAAAAAAAATCCCTTTGAAAGTCTGCGAGAAGGGAAGAAAGTAGTGAAATGTATCATTTACTCCTACATACACATTTCTTCATAAAAAAATATATGTTGATAGTGGAAAGAAAAAGGGGACCATTAATAGCCTAACCTTGTTTCTAAAATATTCTAACATTCTATAAAATTATGGTACTAGTGTTATCCAGTGATGACTAAAACCTGTCTTTATTCTGACAAAAATGTCTCTTTTAGCTTATGCAACCTTTTAGAACATGTAGCTTTTCTATATTCTTTTAATTATATTGAAACTAGCGAATTGTCCGTCAAAAAATGACGGCAATAAAATTGTAAGCCAGGCAATGCTGTTCGCCACACAATGTGAGGCTTTTGTTTAGTTCGGCGATCATCACGTGGCTCACAATGAGCGCCTTCGATGCTCATTGTGAACCTTTTCTCCCGCCTACTGTAAGGGCCGCTCATTGCAGGGTTCATTAAGCGGCAAGTTTTGTGCTTGGAAATGCCATGTGTCTCTTTTCGTATGTTTCTCCTCTGTGTGTGCTGAATGTTTGTGTGAGGCGCGCTGCCGTTTGTTTTATTTTCAATGTCCCGCGTGACTGGCGTTGTTGGAGTAAGTGTTACTGTCTTTCCCGTTGTGTATTTTCTCAGTCCCGCGTGTCTTGCTTTGCTCAGCCTTGTTTTCATCCAGTTTCAGAATTTTTTTAGTTTTGCGTCGGCAATTTTTTTTCTTGCTTAGCCAAAACACGTCAAATAAGGCTCAACATCGCTTGCAACCTCACTCCGAGGCTTCCTGGCTCTCCCCCTGTGCTGTGTGTGAGTGTGTTTTTTATCATTTTTCTTGTTTTTCGTGTTTTTCAATTTGTACGGGTCGGACGTTAAATTTGTATTTTTCCGAGATCGTATTTGTTTTCCCGAGGTCGCATGTATGACAGCGCCGCTGGCTGCAATGAGCGCCTTCGGTACTCATTGCAGCCTAAGTGCTGCGCGGCAGCTTAAGTGCTCATTTCAGCCTATGTCCTACGAGCTTCAATGCCACAAATCATGGATACTTTTTAAACCAGAGATGACTACAAGTACTGGCTTGATAAGGGACACGATTTTATGAGTGATAAAAAAATCACATCAATTTCTGAAAGTCCCTCCCATGGTTGGTGAGCCTAGTACAATAATACAGTGGGGGGGGGGGGGTTATTTGATCCCCTGTTGATTTTGAACGTTTGTCCACTGACAAAGAAATGATCAGTCTATAATTTTAATTGTAGGTGTATTTTAACAGTGAGAGACAGAATAACCCCAAAAAAAAGAGGGAAGGAGGGAGAGCTGGCGAGAGAGGGTGAGTACCGGTGAAGACCGGGTAAGTACTAAGAAGGGATGAATACTGGGGGAAGAGAGGGTGAATACTGGGGGGGGGGGGGGGTGAGTACTTGGGGAGAGAGTGGTTAGGATCGGAGAGCTGGAGAAGGTGCTGGAGGAGAGGGTGAGTGCAAAGTGCTGTACTGTCACGCTGGTGTGGGTGCGCGCATTAGACAGCCTTTGTGGGCGTGCATATGACGGCGCTGTATAAAAGACACCCGGGAGCAAGAAATCTTTCTGATTGATAGGGGATCAAATACTTATTTCCCTCACTGACCTGCAAATCAATTTATAACTTTTTTGACATGCGTTTTTCTTGTTTGTTTGTTTCTTGTTATTCTGTCTCTCAATGTAAAAATACACCTACCATTAAAATTATAGACTGATCATTTCTTTCTCAATGGACAAACATTCAAAATCAGTAGGGGATCAAATATTTTTTCTCCCACTGTAGGTCCAAAAGGAACCACATTGCCAACAGGAGAAAGGTAAGACTAATTAAAACACTTTAAAAACATCAACAAACTAGAATATCTAGGGGAAAACCAGTAACACTTGGGGCCCTATTAAATTGTCAAAATCGCAATTACTGGAGCTTGTAATGTAGCCAACAAAAGGGGCTGGAGGTCTTTGGGTTACAGACGACCCGGCTTCAGGCGATCTGTACTTCAACCGCCTGTATATGAAATCATAAATATGTGTGATTATGTATATATACTATTTGTCAAAAAGTACCATGTGCACCTACAGACAGAAATGTCAAAAATAAACATTTCAATACTACATACTATTCCATGGCTGCCTTAATAAAAAAATTGATTTGAATGTTTGAAAAGCCCAGAATGCTTGTCCCACTATATCCAATCTCGCTGAAGTTTACTCAGAAGTCTCTAAGTCTCTCTTAGTGTCTGGATGGCTAAAATCTGACACTATGAAGGAGCTAACACCTTAATTGGGTTAGACTTGATTCTTGATTGCTCAAATTCCACACAAATTCCACAAATTCCTCTCTCTCTCTGCCTCTCCCACCACTCTCTTTCCCTCCCTCCCTCTCTCTCCCCCTCCTTCTCTCTCTCTTTATCCTCTCTCACGCCTCTCTCTTTCCCCTCCTTCTCTCTCTTTCCCCTCCCTCCACCCCCTCTCTATCTCTCCCCCTCCCTCTCTCTCTATTTCTCTCTCTCTCCCCCTCTCTATTTCTCTCTCCCCCATCCCTCTCTCTTTCCCTCTCCTTCAGTCTCTCTGCCTTCTCTCTTTTTCTCTCTCTCTCTTTCTCTCTTTTCCTCCGTCTCTGCTTCTTTTCTCTCTCTGCCTCCCCCTATCTCTTTCCCTCTCTCTCTGTCTCCTCTCTCTCCCCCTCTGCCTCTCTCTCTCCCTTTTCTCCCCCTCCATCTCTCCTTCCCTGCCACTCTTTCCCCATCGAACGGCACAACTGTGCATGCACGAGTCATAGACACAACTGCACATGCGCAAGTCGCAGGCACAACTACATTGCGCGTGCGCAGTTACGCAATTTCCCCACAGCTTGCAGATAGCAATTGTGAGTAACGCCTGCACAGAACACATCTGGCAGAAGTTACTCTCAACTCCTAACTATCATAGTGATATATATTTTACGCATTTTTTTTAATTTTTAGGCAAAGAAATGCTTCTATATTCATCTAATATTAACCACAAACAGCCCTATTAAATTCCCTCAACGTGTAAAACTGTAGCCTGTAACATAGCCTGCAAGACTTACGGCTATTAAATTGGCCCGTAAAGCAACCCGCCAACGACTTGTGGGTTAAGGGTCGAAAATACCATACGGGACGTCAAAATTTGAACTCCGTGGCCGCAAATCTTTTGATCTGTCAAGCCTATAACTGTTACGTTCAAAAATCACTATTAAATTGCTACAAATCCGTAACCCGCAAATTGAGCCAAAAAGCCAATAGGTAGTCGAGAGGACCCGCAAGGGGGTTAAAGTCCTATCCAAAGCACTGTAAATGCAAATATCAACACTCTACTGTACTGATTATTAAATTGAAAGTGATGTTAGGTATTAAAATTAATAGCACAACATTCTCAGGCTCACAAATCTGCAATATAAAATACTTTTTTTATGTTTCATTTCTATTTTACATCGTTCCCGGCAATCAATGGACTAGAATATCATATTTACTGATTTATCAATATTGCATTATTTCTGGAATGCGGGTCTAATCGAAACTCGTAATTGAAACCTGTAAGGCTTTGAAACCTAACTTCCATTTTTCAGTGCCGTAATGATGACGATCTCATTTGCCATTAGCTACGTCTAAACCCGTAACTACAAGTTTGACTAACTGATCATGTTCACGGCCGCACATCCAACGTGTGCAAGAATGGTTTACGGGTTTACGCAGCTGAATTTCAAGCCCGCAGCCTTTGCGGGTGTGCCGATGCCGCTATAGGCTTCGAATTTAATAGGGCTGAAAGTTTTCGAAAAACAGATAGAAACAGACAACATTGGCGAAATTCTTTGCTAAACTGAGTGCTGGTGAATCGTCAGAAAGGGCCAAAAAAAGACATTGATCCCCAGAATTGGAGTCACCTGTCCTGATAGGAGTCTTTGCTTATCTCTTTACTTGTACCGGTAGGGCACCTATTACCCGGCATGCTCTGTTAATTAGTGATTCTGCAGGACCAACGGTGGTCAGGCAAATCAGGTTAATCAGGTCCAGCCACCCGATCCCTCACTGCCTCCCTTAACCCCGTGTGCTCGTGAATTCGATCCAGGCACTGACTGACATTGGAAGTAGTCGTGTTAGTGCAGGAGGGAGGCTGCCGGATTACAGGAGGTGCCAGATTATCCGATCCCGGATAATCGGCGTGCAACTTGTAGTATCAACTGTAGGCAAACTAACTGGTCTGTAGATCTGTTCCCACCCCTTGGACACCTAATAGAGGAAAATAGAGGAAAAAATAAGCAGGTATGTTGGAGACTGTAATGCTAAAGTTTAAAGGCAAGTCTTAATAATATATTGAATTATTTCTGCAAATTATGAGTATATTGCTAATTATTTTTTATTAAATAAATGATATCACATTCCATGACCACTACAGTGTAATCTCCCATGCTCATTAATTTAGAGAAGCATTGGGCAGAGTTCAGAGGTTACCATGTTTTAAATACATTGATATTTAATTGGAAACGCTGTAAAATGTAATAATATTCATCAGTTTTATTGTATTTTTACATATGCAAGACCATTGCACTAAAAACCAACATGCATCATTTTTAATTACTGTACTAAAACCACGGCTACTTAAAAACCTGGTCTCAGCAAAGTAGATGACAAACATTAATGAGCAGTAATGCACACATGGCATTGTAAATGAAGGGATAATGAAAGCAATTTATTTGAAAATTAAAATATGATTAAGAATGGCAGACTATTCTAGAGCCCAGATGCATAAAGAAAGCAACCAACATGCAACCAGACTCTCATTAATTTGGAAACCTTATGAAATTGGTTTCCTTTCTTTGACAGGTTTTAATATAAAATAACTAAACAAATAGACAGTATTATGTTCTCCAAAAACCCTAATACCCTCTGAGACCTGTAGAAGTAAAGTACAATGTTGGAATGCCTCCAAATTGGAGTAAAACACCATGCCAGCCACAGCTGATTTTTTTTTTCTTCTTACGACTATTTTAAAGGGCCATTTATCTCACTGTACATGCTCATCATGTTTTGCACAGATGGATTTGTTAAGGGTTAAACTCTGTTTTTCTTTTGCTCACTACACGGAGCTGGAGCTGTGGGTCTGGCAGAGGGTATGTCAGTGGCTTATGTAAACACATATTTTACTATATTCATTTCTCAGTGAAAAATGCACATATTTCAAAAATGTTAAACGTTTTTCAACATGCTTTTAGGAGATCTTTACTTTGATGTGGTCCAAATTGTGCTGAATTAAGTCGCCTTTTGAGCCGAAATAGTAAATTGTAAACTAGCACTGAAATTATTAAGATAGCTCTGCATCATTACGTAGAGGAGTTGGATTCAAACAGAAGATGTGTAAAAAAGTTTTTTTATTTAGAACTCCTTTCACTATTTTATAGTTGTTTAAAAATCTTGCCATGATAGCTTTTACAACACTCTGGCTGCTGATTTACCCTGAGTGGGTAAGCTGGATCTCCAAAGTGAACATGGTCCAGGTTCCCCAGCCTGCCCAAATAATGTTATCTCAGTATAAATGTTTGCATTCTTTCCAGCAGTGCTCAGGATAATGAGAGTGGTGGGGAGCGGTAAAAAAACAGCCATTAATCTGTATTTTTAAAATATATTTTCTGGCTAAAACTCTGCATTTGCTGCTGTTTGCATTTGGATTTCAAATTAAAATTTCACAAACAGTTCCTATTTGTTTTCTCTCCTCTGCAGCTTGAGAAGACAGTGCACTTCTTAAGGTGCCCACTGTCTCATAGTATCCAATCAGTGGTACTTTTTACAATATGCTATTTGAAAGAGGTCGCCATTTTGCTAATTTCACAGTCTGTGTATTCATGAGCTGTGTGAGCTACCTTGGGCAAATCAAAACAACAAATTGTATGATTTATATAAATCATTTAACTATAATAATTATATATGTTCATTAGTGTAGTTGTGATATAAAATGTACATCTCACTTGTTTCCATGAACCCCCAGGGTAATAAATGCTTTACCTTTCGCGGCCCCCTTTCTCTTCCTGTTCTCTGTCATGATAGCTGACATCTTCAACAACTCTGATTTAAAGCAAGGGGAAGTGTTCACACCATTACTGTCTCATATTGCTCAGGCACACAGCATGTCACGGTCTGCTTGTTAGCAGCGTGAGACACTGGTAGTTTTATCTCCTTCCCTACAGTTTTTGCTTTTGGCTGCAGTGTTCATGAGGTAGAAAAGTAAGAAAGGGGCAGGCTCAAGAAGGTAAGAGTCTGTTACTATGGCGGCTTTTTACAAGTGAGTTGTATTTTATTCCTTAATTACACTGAAGAGGATATCATTTACTAAGTCATCTAATTAAAAATACATATATAAAACAAAGGAAAATGCCAGAAGAGACCATTTAAAGAATTCATTGCTAAAATCCAGCTCCCTGGTTAGGGATCTATTATGCGCACAGTCAAGTCATCTTGCATCTTGAGATTGCAGAGACAGACGTGTAACACAGAAACCTTTAAATCTATTTCAGCAATGGTGCTGTACGTTTGAAACATGAAACATGAATGATAACACATACCAAAAGAGAAGGATCAGATTAAGATGAGTACAAAGAGGTCAAATGGTGGATGGAAAAAAAGGAAAAAACAGTTACATATCCTTCAAGAAATTTCTGAGAGGAATGTATTGTATTGCTCTTTTATCAGTTCTAAATATGTAGTCGTAAAGATTGTGTTCAATTTGTATTTTTCTAAATGATTATTGTCAGTAGTTTTTTAAATAATTTATTAGTAGTTAATGCTTATTGACTGGAGATAGTTCAGTATTTGCAAATGATAGAACTCTCACAATGTCTATCACTCATTTAAAAAATATATTTTAGAACCCCAAGCTGTGTGTGTTTCCACCTTCCTAGTTTTAATATGGGTAGCCAATCACGACCTATACAGCAGTATTTTATACATTGACAAGGATGTGGCCAAACCCAGTTTGTGAGACTGGGGATGGGTGGAGCAATGCTGTTTAAAGGTATATGGAAGTTTCATGGTTTATGAATGCATATGATAGAGGAGAATCAGTAGTATATGCAAACATTTTTTTGCATGAAAATATTCCAAAATAACATTAATACATTTTGCTGTTTTCTGGCAGGTGATTTTGAGAAGGAATGCCCCTGAAAATCCAAGCTAAATTAGCATAAAATTATAGATTTGTTGTGGCCAATCAGAGGCAGCTACCATAATGTAGCAGTATGGGAATTCACTCTCTGCAGCAAAGCACCATGGGATGTTTAGTCTTTTATTCCCACCGCAAGGAAGCAAAAGAGCAGCTCAGGCAATGCCGCTATGCATTTCTGCACTGTGCTGCTGTTGGCTTGAAGGTTAGTATAGGGTTAAAAAAGGTACTTCATTGCAGTTTTTCTATTGGTGAGTATGGGGTGCCTATATAAGCATGTCTGGTGTGTGGAAACCAATTTAATTCTAATAAAATAAGTCTGTATGTGTCCCTATACAAAGGCATACACGTACTTCATTATAACATGAGTTTCCAAACTATAATTTTCCATAAACACAAAACCATTTTGTAATACATGCTCATTTTATGGGCATGATCAAATATTTGTAAAGTCATCATCCCTTTAAAGGGACATGAAACACTAATTATCTATCAACTGTTTTAAAGAGAATATATTAAAGATTAATAATGTTTTTTATGAATTAAAATAAATGTTTTTATATATATATATATATATATATATATATATATATTGTTTGAACTGGAAGAAAAGCATGACCCATACAGCTTTTCCCTTTGCATTTGCTCACACAAAAAGCCCCCAACAACTAATTATGAATATTATTAAAGACCCTATTTCAGATGCAAAAAAGAAAATTATATTCTTTCCATCACCCTTTAATTTATTTCTAAGCAATATAACTGTATGTTATGCTTCTTGAGGCTACTGTCAGAAAATGCGCATCTAAAAGAAGTAGTGACACTCAAATACTTTCCGCACATAATATGCGCAGCTACATAATCACACAATGGCTTATAATGGTGCTATTTGTCTCTTTGATAATACATTTAGTTGTTAGCAGCCATCTGTATGATACATAACAATTTCTCATAGACTGCTACTGTTTTCTGGCAGTGATATTGAGACCTCTGTACAAAAGAAAATCAAAGATACTAGGTATAATTAAGAGAAACGCACACATTAAATATTTAAATATGGTATAATTAAAAGCTACAGGTAATATCAAGATTTTATCCATTAAATTCTATGTACAAAATGAATTTTCTTTCACTAAACATATACTGAAATTTCCGTCAGTCAGCCTTTCTGATGCTCCAACATAGCGCTTGCTTTTATCCTTGTGCTAAAGCATTATATTTTTTAATAAATGTTACATTGCCATAAGTACTTCATTGGATGTTTAATGTAATCATATTCAACTGGTAATATACCTGCTATCACTTATGATTTTAAATGGTACCATGGATGACATATTTCCATGCCTCTTCAAAGAGATACTGTAACCTCAAAAGCATTCTGGTTTACTTTTAAAGATAATTAGGTTAAAAATTATACTATTATTGATTATTTATTACAGGGAATCAATTATAAGGTACACGCTCCGTGGGTCAGTACAGTCATCATTAAAGGTATATGGAATTATGAATGCATCTAATAAAAGGAGAATCAGTAGTGTATACAAACAATTTTTATGCATGAAAAAAATCCCAAAACAAACATCAATAAACTTTGCAAATTTCTTCAGTTTCTTGGCAGATGAAAATCCAAGCTAAATTAGAAAAAATGCATAATTTGTTGTGGCCAATCAGAGGAGCTACAACACTGTAGCAATGGCTAGGGATTCAGCATCTATAGCAAAGCATCATTGGATGTTTACAGCCTTATTAAATTGCGATTCTGCTAATTTAAAAGGGCTCTATTTAAGCACACAGCATATTTTATTTACAAAAGCTTTTCGTTCGTGAAGACCTTTGGATAGAAGTTCACGAACTAAAAACTTCTGTAAAAAAATATGCTGTGTGCTTAATTAGAGCCCTTTTAAATTTACTGAATCGCAATTTAATAAGGCTGCTAGTATTTTGTTCCCACCACCAGGAAGCATCTTCAAGCAATGATGCTCTGGATCTTTGTACTGTGCTGCTGTTGGCATGAAGATTATTATAGGGGTAAAAAACATACTTGTTTCTATTGATTAGTACGAGGCACCTCCGGAATGTGAAAACCATTTTTTTTTTTTAAATAAGATAAATGTGTAAGTGTATAGAATAAATGTAATGTGTGTTTCTGATACAAGCAGCATGTGTTAGATTAGAAAAAGCTAAAAACAGGGAAACTTCCATATACCTTTAAGTAAGTCAGTTTGTTTATTCATGGAAGTAAAACCGTCAAACACGTAAAAGAAAGCAGCAAAGAATTGGATGCCCCAAATCAGATAAGTCCAAATACTGGATTCTATCAAGATACTGGATCCTATGAACCCCAATATATAACTTCCTTTTAAACTCGATTGCTTACTTGGGACCTCATTCAACTGATATTTGGCCAATTGAATAGGGCTCTATATAAGCACAGAGCATATATTTTTACAGAAGTTTTTAGTTAGCGAACTTCTATGCAAAAGCAAGGTCTTCACTAACTAAAAACTTCTGTAAAAAAAAAAGCTCTGTGATTATATAGAGCCCTATTTAATTGGCCAAATCGCAATTGAATGAGACCCTAGATTGGTTAAAGCGTAATCCTCTTGTATTCATCTCTTTTCTACACCATACTGTTTAAAAGTCATAGGCATCGTCGTTGATTTGAATAAGAATAAAAAGATAAGATTTTAAAGAAATATGGAGTGTACGGGAGTGAGTGCGTATTGTCATGACAACGCCAAGAGATTCTTATTGGTGCAGTGGAGTTTGAGCAAAGTAATGTTGCTTATTCGCCGCATTTTGTGTAATCCTATGCCTTGTGATTTACAGAGTTGCGGGTAAGATAAGTAATATTTCATGTAAGTACAAATTAATACATGTGTAATATTACTGAAACAACTCCCACAGTGGAAAAAATTGAATTTCTTAAGTCAAAGGGCCAGTTAATTCAGTACAGCTTGGAGCACACCACTGTAAACTTCTCATAAAACCATGTTGAAATACTTTTTTTAATTTTTGAAATATGTTCTTTTTTCACAGAGAGGTTTATAAATAAAATTTATGTTTACATGAGATTCTCACATTCTCCCAGACAAACCCCTAACGGCAAGCTCAGTGCAGAGAGCAGAAGCAGAAAGACAGTTAACCCTTCATAAATTCATCTGAGCAGGGAAAGGACTATTGGTTTCAGCTAAAAATGACAGTTGGGGTTTAATACCTCCTGCTGCATTCCTAAAGTTTAGTCAAAAACTATAAATCTTTGTGCTCATTGAGCCTACAATACATCATTTTAACATAGACTCTTGTGCTCTTTTACACCATGATGAGCACTTATAGTGAGGTAAATGGCCCTTTAAGCATCTCAAATTGAATTAGGCCCATAATCACAAAGGTAACAGGTCATAAAACTAGGTTTTGAAAAAGATAATATTGATCTCTCTGCTGATACTTTGGTGAAGGTTGTATATGTGAGAGAGGTCTTTATATTTCTGGACAGCAAAGCTTGCATCTATTGATACAAGCTGCCTGCTTCTGAGCATGTGCGATGAAGGTGGAGGGTGTCAGCTTCCAGCTGACCAATTATTGAACACATCCACTTCCACTAATATATAAAGACAAGCACATCCCTTAGGCTCCAAACTATTGTTGAAAAAGACAAGATGTACTCATCTATACATAAAGTATCCAACATTTGGAATTTCTCTACAATAACTGGTAATCTTCATCAGTTTTTTTTTCAATTACAGTGCTGAGAGACAATCTATAAGTGGCTAGTACATCTAGTATGAATAGAAACATGGTATGCATGAGCTGTGGGGGCAGACCTTTGCAGGGACTGTTTGGAAGATGAGAGTGCTTGAAAACTGAGCTTTTAAGTACTTGTTCATAAAATGATGCTTAGATATGCAAACAAACAGGTAGTTTATTTTAATATTAAAACAGGGAAATATCCACATCCCTTTAAATCCTCAAATTATTTCACGGAGGTTAGAAATGTTATATATAATGTTACAATGTCAGACTTAAAATGTATTGCTTTACTTTTAACCACGACTGATCAGCAGCGAGTTGAAACCAAGAGAAAATGTTTGATCTGTTTTTTTTTTTGGCAGTCTTACATCTTGGCTGCATCATGTCATTTATTGCTTCTTGGATAGAGAACAGCCAAGAGATATGTCATATCAGTGCCAGAGTTACACTTCACGCGCTGCGCAGCTGCTAGAACGGAAATGCTGTCTGCTGTCTTTCTAGTGATTCTCACATGTATCCATTACTAATTAAACAACATAAGGCCAAATATTTGATGCCACCAGCCATAGAATCTACACAAAGGCTATCACGCATTCAACTCATGAAAAAGTACATATTTTTAAGAAATTGCAAAAAAACTCTTCCAATATTTTAATTGGAATAAATATCCTCTGGTTTTGATGGTGACATTGGAGCATACCAAAAGAAACTGTATTATTTTTTATTTTAATATATTTTATGTATTTCTTATTTTTAATGTCACGCCATCATTCAGTATAATAAATGTGTTTGTTTTGTGGTTGATAGTAAAATCAAAATTACTCAAAGCAGTGGTTTTATTGGTACATAGATCAGCTGCCTTTAGTGCTCCCTGGAGTTTTTCCTAGAAATACAAATATTATTTACAGCCAGATTTAGTAGGATTTTAGGATTCCAATACAACTAGCTTTATATCAAAAGTTGATGCTTAAAATACTGCTTAGACTACAGCGTACAGTCAACTTTCTGCCCTTTTGTGGGGAGACTTTGCCTGCTTCCTTCTAGAAAACTGTTTCCCTTGGGGTCAATACCTTCAATATACACAAGAGACCAAAGCGCCACATTTCTGCAATGGGAATCCCATATGTACATTTCAAACAAACCAGATGACATAAATGGGGACTGGCAGATAGGACTTAGAAATCTAGATGGACTACTTCAAAAACAGTTAAACTCCTTCAGGAATAAGACATGCCATGACAAGTACCTTGCAAAACATCTGATCCCAAGGGGACTCAGAATCAAGGTATTCCCTTCTTTCACGTTCCATTTGACTACATACAAAGATAGATGGGAACAATCCCTCATGACATGTTCAGAAACACTGTTGGCAATACTATCAGACTACGAAAGTGTGGTACAGGTAGAACTTGTCAAACAAATAAACTAATTAAACAAACAACTTAAACAATTTGAATCACTAGATGATTTAAAAAAAACTTACCATAAAATTCAACCAGAACTAGACAAAAGAGAAGAGACATAATCAATCTTAAAAGACAAAAATATAATAGAGATACACATGACTTTGAAGTTGGCAACATCTTTGATTGGACCCACAAATCTAACAAGAGAAGACTTAGACCTAGAATCAATACAAACAGATTCCATCAGGTATCTTTTTCATATTTCGAGTCCTCTGCTACGGAAGATGATGAACTAAGATCAAGCCAAGCAGAAAATATCAGACGCCAATCAGATTTTTTAGACTACCGCCATCGCCTAAGGTCAGTAAATCAACCGACACAACCAAAGGAGAGGACAAGAGGAACAAAAAATGACAAGACAATGGTAGAGAAGGCAGAGACGATAAACCATGACACTATGCACATTATCAACTTATCCGACAAACAACTTACCAACTCAAGGATGTCCTTACTACAAAAAGGTTTATCATTCTCGCCAAGTCACCGCTTCAATTTCTTTGATAAATTTAAAGATGTGCAACTTTTTTCACACAAACTAATAATCAAGAGATTTTTTACTAAAAAAAAAGACATCATGGACATAGTTATCCCACTGACACCTAATACAGGTGAAGCAGCAGATACCAATAAAGAAGACACAATCAGAAAACTAAAGATCAAATCCCATTTCAACCCAAGCCTTGCAACCTGTCCAGCCATTGAGATTTATGTGAAAGCTGTAACAAGAGATCTTGCAAAGCTAAAAGCAATCAATGCACATAACATCATGAAGGCAGAACAAAAAGCACTTAAAGAGATTGAAGATTGGGATGACATTGCCTAAAACCGTCTGACAAGGCCGGGAATGTGGTGATCTGGCCAACAGCTATGTATATAGAAGAAGCTGAACTTCAAATGAACAACGAGCAATGCTACAGTTGCCTATTCGGAGACCCAACAGACGACTACATTGAATTATACAGCAAAATAATTGACCAAGCAAAGAATGATCAACTGATATCCACCAAGGAAGCAAGCTTCTTACAAGTTGAAAATCAGAGAACGGCTAACCCTGTACGTTGCCTAAGGTGCACAAAAATAAAACCAAACCACCAGGGAGACCAATTATCTTTGAAAACGGCAGTCTATGTGAGAAGGCCAGCCAATTCCTTGATATAAAACTATGATCCTTTATAATCAGCTTGCCCTCATATGTAAGAGATACGATGGATGTGCTAAACAAGTTGAATGACATCACCATAACAACAGATACTATACTGATAAAATGTGATGTAGAGAGTTTATACACCTCAATAGACCACACTGCTGGTTGTGAGGCTGTCAGATATTTTCTCACCATGGAGTCACATACCAACAAAGCGAAAAACAACTTTCTGATTAGATTACTAAGATTCATTCTCAACCATAACTATTTCGTTTTCAACGACCGCTTCTACTTACAAAAAAGAGGAACAGCCATGGGTACCGCATGCGCCCCAACATACGCAAACATGTATTTAGGATGGTGGGAGAAGTAGTATGTCTTCAATGAAACCAATTCAACATTCACTGATCATGTGATACTATGGATCAGGTATATAGATGACATCCTGATTATATGGGACAACACCTGTGAAAACTTTGAAAGATTCATCTCGTTACTCAACAATAACCATCTGAATCTTAGACGGACACTTACAATGGATCACTATATATAAGAATGACAATGGAAACATCGAGACTGAACTATACAGGAAGCCGATGACAACAAACAGTACCTTACACTTTTCTCCCACACTAAGAGCAATACCAGTGGGAGAAGTTTTAAGAATAAGAAGAAACTGTTCAGATGTAGCAACCTTCAAAATTCGAACGGTTGAACTAAGACTGTGACTTAAAGATAGAGGATACAGTAATATATCCTTGAAGCAAGCATATCAGAGGGCTCTTCACACCCCTAGAGACAGCCTACTGGCTCCCAAACCAAAGAAGGTCAACAAAGGACCAGTGAGGTTCATTGGAACCTTTAATGCGGACTGGCAGAACATCACTGACATCTAATATGTTTAGTTTTAAGGTTTTGTATAAAAAAAAAATACCATCAGTTCAAACTGTCTGGTATGGATTATTTCAATTTACATTGATTCCCATTCCTATGGAAAATGCTTGTTTGATACAGTATCCCCCCTTCAGCATCATCTCACACAGTAGATATATATATATATATATATATACATATATATATATATATATATATATATATATATAGTATCTTACAAAAGTGAGTACACCCCTCACATTTTTGTAAATATTTTATTATATCTTTTCATGTGATGACACTGAAGAAATGACACTCTGCTACAACGTAAAGTAGTAAGTGTACAGCCTATATAACAATGTAAATGTGCTGTCCCCTCAAAATAGCCCAACACACAGCCATTAATGTCTAAGCCGTTGGCAACAAAAGTGAGTACACCCCTAAGTGGAAATATCCAAGTTGGGCCCAAAATGTAAATATTTTGTGTGGCCACCATAAATTTTCAGCACTGCCGTAACCCCCAAGGGCATGGAGTTCACCTGAGCTTCACAGGTTGCCACTGGAGTCCTCTTCCACTTCTCCATGATGACATCATGGATCTGGTTGATGTTAGAGACCTTGCACGCCCCACCTTCCGTTTAAGGATGCTCCACAGATGCTCAATAGGTTTAGGTCTGGTGAGATGCTTGGCCAGTCCATCACCTTTACCGCCAGCTTCTTCAAGGCAGTCATCATCTTGGAGGTGTGTTTGGGTTTGTTATCATGTTGGAATACTGACCTTCGGGCCAGTCTCCGAAGGGAGGGGATCATGCTCTGCTTCAGTATGTTGCAGTACATGTTGGCATTCATGGTTCCCTCAATGAACTGTAGCTCCCCAGTGCCGGCAGCAGTTATGCAGGCCCAGACCAAACATATAAACACATATGTCTATATGTGAATATATGTTTTCTATAATATGTTGTGTTGATTCCCCCTATATGCAGTTACCATGATGATGTCCGATGCTGCCTCCACTCTCTCTGCATTGTTGTTTACGTTCAAACTGAGGGTTTAATCTCATATGAGTGTTTTTTGTGTTATTTGTGCCTTTTCGGGATTATTTCAACTACTTTTCCTCAGTATAGATATATACTTTTGGTGGTGGGAGTGTCATGGTCTGGGCCTGCATGAGCGCTGCCGGCATTGCAGAGCTACACTTCATCGAGGGAACCATGAATGCCAACATGTACTGTAGCATACTGAAGCAGAGCATGATTCCCTCCCTTCGGAGACTGGTCCTCAGGGCAGTATTCCAACATGATAACAACCCCAAACACACCTCCAAGATGACCACTGCCTTGCTAAAGAACCTGAAGGTAAAGGTGATGGACTGGCCGAGCATGTCTCCAGACCTAAAACCCTATTGAGCATCTGTGGGGCATCCTCAAATGGAAGGTGGGGGAGTGCAAGGTCTCTAACATCCACCAGCTCCGTAATGTCTTCATGGAGGAGTGGAAGAGGACTCCAGTGGCAACCTGTGAAGCGCTGGTGAACTACATGCCCTTGGGCGTTATGGTAGTGCTGGAAATTAAAGGTGGCCACACAAAATATTTACACTTTGGGCCCAATTACATTTCCACTTAGGGGTGTACTTACTTTTGTTACCAACGGTTTAGACATTAATGGCTGTGTGTTGAGTTATTTTGAGGGGACAGCAAATTTACACTGTTATACAGGCCGTACATTTACTACTTTACATTGTAGCAGAGTGTCATTTCTTCAGTGTCGTCACATGAAAAGATATAATAAAATATGTACAAAAATGTGAGGGCTGTACTCACTTTTGTAAGATACTGTATATATATATATATATATATATATATATATATATATATATATATATATATATATATCTACTGTGTGAGATGATGCTGGAGGAGAAGGGGAGCCCCCAAAAAATTGCGCCTGCCATGCACTAGATCCGCCACTGGTTGAATTGCATGTAAATCAAATTCATTGTCACAAATTTGTGGAACAAAACAGTACAGAAATTTAAGCAAGCATGGGATATGTATAAGGGTGATCTGAAAACTTCTAAAACTAAGCTTTTTCAGGCAGCTAGAGCAACTTACTTCTTAATATCTGTCAACAAATCTATGTTTCTGTGTTCAAATATTATAGGCAACATTTTATAAGCAGTTCTATTCAGTACATTTCTTATTTGCAATCTGAACTCACCATAACCCTCTGCAAAGAACCACTTGGGAGACATGACCCTGCAGCCGAGATTTATTAAAGTAAGTTATAAATGGTGTCATGTTTCACCGTGCACAATAAAGCAAGATCAAGTTTCTTAATAAAAGTAGGCTTTATCAATGAATAACCTGCTAATGCCTATATCTAGGAGCAATAGCCACTCAATAGGAAAAGGAAAGGACTCTTGCTGAATTACTCAATTAATGTAATGTACTTTACTACTGCCTATAATATATGAAATATTAATGTATACTGCTTGTACTCTGGATACAACATTCCTCTATAATACGTCTTATAAATAGCACACTATTGAACCTTGAATTTATAGACTTTTTTGGATCTAGTTTTGTTACTGTACATGGGTTATATACACATTACAGTACAAAGGTTCAAACATGTCAACTAACAACAGATCTGCAATCATTAATTCAGTATATATGCTTGTATAGAGGCATATTAGCTGCATTAGTTGAGTACAGATGCATATTAGCTGCATTAGTTAAGTATATATGCTTGCATAGAGGCATATTAGCTGCATTAGTTAAGTATATATGCATGTATAGATGTATATTAGCTGCATTAGTTGAGTGTATATGCATGTATAGATGCATATTAGCTGCATTAGTTGAGTATCTGTGCATGTATAGATGTATATTAGCTGCATTAGTTGAGTATCTGTGCATGTTTAGATGCATATTAGCTGCATTAGTTGAGTATCTGTGCATGTATAGATGTATATTAGCTGCATTAGTTGAGTATCTGTGCATGTTTAGATGCATATTAGCTGCATTAGTTGAGTATCTGTGCATGTATAGATGTATATTAGCTGCATTAGTTGAGTGTATATATATATGCTTGTGTGGATGTATAGGTGAGAATCATGCCAGGGTCTTGCCATGGAACACAACCCATGCATAGCACAGATTTACTTTAGCTAAATCCCTTGAACTGGCTATAATGATCCCATATATTTTACTAATTCTTCCATTCTGGTTCTTTATCAATATATCCTTATTTGAAATGACTGCAACTTATTACCAGATACACCATAAGGTATTCATACTAAAATATGAGAAATAGAATAGTATACTTCATATAGTGCAGTGAACAATAATCCAAACCTGAATTTCTAACCACATTATCAAAAAACGATGTTTTTTCTTAAAGTGTCCATACTTTTTAAAATGAATAATGAAATAGTGATTTTTTCTTGGGCTATATATACTGTATAAACCTCTGTCCTGTGTACCAATGCAATAAGTATGTAACATATATAGCTATTCACTTCCTTGTAAACATATACAAATATGGAAGGAAGTGATGTCACTGTGATGTATTTCCTGTTGCTTGGACTTCCTTCAAAAAGGCTGTGGATATGCGTAACTGTATGCCGCAAAGGGCCATTTGGCCAAAAATGTTTGCACCAGTTAAACGATCATTAAACCTGTCCAACCACCTATTTGCTTTTCATATAAATGTTTGGCTTTGGAAAAGGCCTAGTGTGTAAAATACTAACTGACTTAGCCACTCTCTCTCCCCTTTCTCTGCCCTCTCCCTCTTGTCTCCCTCTCTCCCCCCTCTCTCTTTTGTTTCCCCGTCTCTCTCCCCATCTCCTCTCTCTCTTCTCTCTCTCTCTCCTCTCTATTCTCTCTCTCTCTCTCTCTCTCTCTTTATATATATATATATATATATATATATATATATATATATATATATATATATATATATACAGTGGATATAAAAAGTCTACACACCCCTGTTAAAATGTCAGGTTTCTGTGCTGTAAAAAAATGAGACAAAGATAAATCATTTCAGAACTTTTTCCACCTTTAATGTGACCTATAAACTGTACAACTCAATTGAAAAACAAACTGAAATCTTTAAGGTAGAGGGAAGAAAAAATATAAAAATAAAATAATATGGTTGCATAAGTATGCACACCCTTAAACTAATACTTTGTTGAAGCACCTTTTGATTTTATTACAGCACTCAGTCTTTTTGGGTATGAGTCTATCAGCATGGCACATTTTGACTTGGCAAGATTTGCCCACTCTTCTTTGCAAAAACACTCCAAATCTGTCAGATTGCGGGGGCATCTCCTGTGCACAGCCCTCTTCAGATCACCCCACAGATTTTCAATCGGATTCAGGTCTGGGCTCTGGCTGGGACATTCCAAAACTTTAATCTTCTTCTGGTGAAGCCATTCCTTTGTTGATTTGGATGTATGCTTTGGGTCGTTGTCATGCTGAAAGATAAAGTTCCTCTTCATGTTCAGCTTTCTAGCAGAAGCCTGAAGGTTTTGTGCCAATATTGACTGCTATTTGGAACTGTTCATAATTCCCTCTATCTTAACTAAGGCCCCAGTTCCAGCTGAAGAAAAACACCCCAAAAGCATGATGCTGCCACCACCACGCTTCACTGTGGGTATGGTGTTCTTTTGGTGATGTGCAGTGTTGTTTTTGCACCAAACATATCTTTTGGAATTATGGCCAAAACGTTCAACCTTGGTTTCATCAGACCATAACACCTTTTCCCACATGCTTTTGGGAGACTTCAGATGCGTTTTTGCAAAATGTAGCCTGCCTTGAATGTTTTTCTTCGTAAGAAAAGGCTTTTGTCTTGCCACTCTCCCCCATAGCCCAGACATATGAAAAATATGGGAGATTGTTGTCACATGTACCACACAGCCAGTACTTGCCAGATATTCCTTCAGCTCCTTTAATGTTGCTGTAGGCCTCTTGGTAGCCTCCCAGACCAGTTTTCTTCTCGTCTTTTCATCAATTTTGGAGGAAGCTCCAGTTCTTGGTAATGGCACTGTTGTGCCATATTTTCTCCTCTTGATGATGACTGTCTTCACTGTGTTCCATGGTATATCTAATGCCTTGGAAATTCTTTTGTACCCTTCTCCTGACTGATACCTTTTATCAATGAGATCCCTCTGATGCTTTGGAAGCTCTCTGTGGTCCATGGCTTTTGCTGTGGGATGCGACTAAGAAAATTTCAGGAAAGACCAACTAGAACAGCTGAACTTTATTTGGGGTTAATCAGAGGCACTTTAAATGATGGCAGGTGTATGCTGACTCCTATTTAACACGATTTGGAATGTGATTCCTTAATTCTAAACACAGCTACATCCCCAGTTATAAGAGGGTGTGCAGACTTATGCAACCACATTATTTTTATTTTTTATTTTTCTTCCCTCCACCTAAAAGATTTCAGTTTGTTTTTCAATTGAGTTGTACAGTTTATAGGTCACATTAAATGAAAAGATTTATCTTTGTCTAATTTTTTTACAGCACAGAAACCTGACATTTTAATAGCGGTGTGTAGACTTTTTTATATCCACTGTATATATATATATATATATATATATATATAAATATATATATATATATAGTATTTTAGACCTAAATCTTCAGAAATGTTTTTGTATGCACGCTATATTAAGTCTGTATATAGCTAGTCCTACCATTTTCTTGTAATCTCTGCAATGTAAAGTAAATCTTAAATACGTAAACTAAAATATTAAATTAATTGTTACTTAGAGGTTCTTTAATGCATGTTAAGGAACATTCTGTGCTCTGCGTACAAATGCGGGGAGGAAATAAATGGATTTATATTCAGATAGTATAGAAACGCCTTCAGCCTCTTAGCAATAACAAATTATACAACCATTTTTATGTCTGAATTCATCTTCTTACTAAATAGGCAAGGCCTTAAGGTCAAGCCGTCAATTTGCTTTTCCAATTTCCATAATGTTATTGTGGAGTAAATTAACACCATTTGTGTAGTTGCATTCGGCATCCTATTAGTTTAACAAATGGCTACATTAATGCTTCTTTTCATACAAATAAAGAGGCTGTAATTAATTTTCCACTAGATTTCTTTGATATGAAAAGTTATTCTCAGAGTTTTTTGAGAAGCTGTTGATTCTGTTTACGGGTTTTTCTGCCTCTGAAGAATGTTTTCTGTCTGATCTACCTATTCATGGCATTGTGCCCGCTCCTAATTGCAGCCTGGCACTGTATATCAGGCAGATGTACAGAGTGCCTGGCTTGGAAAAAAAAAAAGCTGTAATTGAAAACGGCAAAGTTCTCCGAAATAAGAAAAACTGCAGAAGTTTGCCACATATCTCGAAGTTAAAGCTGGAGCCTTCGGAAAAATAAGTATGCACGACTAGTGACATTTGGAAATAATTCTCTAATTTGATCATGCATATAGAAATATATAAATTACATTCCTAACAATACATAACTAAAATATACTCAGAATGTCAACATATAATACCACCTTTAACTTAATATTTTTTTTTATTATTTTATTAATTATATATTCTATTATATAAATATCATATAGTTTAGTCTGTATAAATCTTCATTTAAAATTAAACAGGAGTCCTTAATTAATTTCCCAAGAAATGATCACGCTAAAATAGAGAAGACAGATAACCTCACTCTAGATTTGAATTTTTCCAATCACTAGAGCTAATTTTCATTAATTATCCTTTACGTGTCCTTCCAAGGAGGCAGTGAGGTATTTATTTGATTCTAAATAGATCACTAGGAATGGAAGCAATGTGGTGAGACAAGCAGAGAAAGCAGTATTTAGAAGTCAGTGAATCATGACATTTGATAGTTTCATTCCATCAGAGATCGTAGCCCTGCATTAGCTCTGTGATCAGATTGCAGACACTCACGGACATTATTGCAAGTTTGAATAACAAAGTGCTTTTTTTCCGCAGGTTTCTGAAGTTAGGTGATAGACATAAAATGTCTATATACCGTGTGTATTGTGCTATATAATATACTAGCGAATTGGACGTCAGAAAAATGACGGCAATAAAATTGTAATCCAAGGAATGGTGTTTGGCACACAAATTAAGTGTCTTGGTTGTGTGAGTACTTTTTGCGGTGATTGTGAGCGCCGTTGGTGCTCATCGTGTGGCTGGCAATGAGCGCCTTCGCCGTTTATTGCGAAGGTGTATTGTGGTGTTTTTTAAAGTGTTGTATATCTGTATGTTTTAATGATAATTAATTACTAAATCCATGAAATTATAAATGAATATACTTTACCTATTTGTAATTAATATATGCAGCAAGCAATGGTCTCAAGACTAAGAGATAACAATCTGTTTTGATGTTCCTGCAGCATCCAATGTAGGTTTGCAGTGTTGTTCAGCTGAGGTGTAAGTGTCAGCAATGTGCGCAGTGTGTAGTGTAAATAGGCTGCGTGCGCGAGGGGAAATCGTTCGTGTAGCAGGGTACTTCCGCATTGTGTAAGTTAGTGTTGTAAAATGGCAGCGAATGTGTATGTGGTAGGCGGGTTTGGATGTATATTGTATGTGGTACGGGTTTTAGTAAAAGTCGTATGTGCCTGGCGGTGTTTTGTGGCTTTAGGGGTCATGTAGCCTCGTTTTCGTATTTGGCGGCGGGCATTTTTTCTGTCGCTTAGGGGATTTTTGAGTGTCTAAACTTTTTTAATTCTACTGAAATCGAGGTGTAACCTATCTTGCAGACGTCCTGGGTGCCCCCTTGCTGTGGATAATTTTTGTTTTTGTTTTTTTGTGTGTATTTTGTGTTTTTTTAATGTTTTCGGCTGTGTGCGGGTTGTCGGTTAAGGTCGTATTTTTGCGAGTCCATAATGGATTTTTTTCTAAGTGCTGCGGCTCATATTTTTTTTTCTGTAAGTCCTCATTTTTTTTTTCTAAGTTCCGCGGCTCACATTGTTAGTTTAAGTCCGTATGTAGTCATTGGGTGGTTTGTCGGCATTTGCGGTGTGCAATGAGTCTTAGGCTCATTGCAGCTGACGTGGGAGCCTCCACCTCCGCAAATGAGGCCCCTCGCTTTGCAAGGGTCCGCATTTGCGGTCCGAAAGTGTTAGGAGGTCGTAGGGATGAGCGTCTATGGTGCTCCTTGCCTGCCTGCAACCGCGGCCCGCGCTGCAGCGTTAGCAACGGGTTTTGCCAAGCCCGCCTGCTGACAACTATATATGTGATAGGAGGTAATATAAATTCCCCTTATGGATCGCTACCTTGCTGTGGTTAGGGGGTTGTGTACTTTAATGAAGCGGTGAGCTATACCATGTAGAGTGACCCAAGCTCAGGAGATCATAGTAGAGAGGTCAGAAAAATTGAGGACCACTGGAAAGGGAACTGGCAACACACTCCATTATCTTAATAAATAAAACCTTATGGATAGGCACAACCACAGACATAATGATAGTTTTTCCTTGCGTGCTGTGGTCCATATGGTCATGGAGAGTCGGATATGACTGAACATATAACTATAATTAACAACATTATATATATATATATATATATATATATATATGTGGGCATCTGCTCAGACTGATAAATGTAGTCAAGAATAATTGTGTACAAAAAATTTAATTAGACTTGTAATTTTGCAGGTTCTCTCCTGCTTTTAAAAATCATCATTAACAGTAGCTGAACTGCAACTGTAAAATTCTTTTTTTTCTCAACTTCAAGACCATGAAGAGACATGTTTTTTTCATTCTCAAGATGGCAAACCAAAATCTCTGAACATGTTTAAATTAGATCTAAATTCCGATTACAAACACCAAAATATTTATTACATTTCGGAAATCATAAAAAAAATGTGAAAAGAGTCTTAATAATTGTGGACAATTTTAATATGTGCAAAATTGTACGAAGATTTCAACAGTAATATAGTTGAGTTGAATGGTATTACTTGGGGCCTATATTAAAATTAGTGTAAGCCCTCCCTGTACGAACATAAAATAGTTTAAGGGGGCATGGGGTGTGAATGAACCTCCCGACAGGGTATTAAGGGGGCAATCACAGGAAATAACTTTGTTTAGCCACTCTCTTCATTGATCTGCTTCTTGAATATGTAGCAGAAACTGCATTCATGGTCTCCTCTTACCTGTATAAGTAGATCAGAAGGAACAACATTTGTGGCTCCCACAGCAGCATAACAACATACAATAGTTAAATATAATTTGCAAAGAACATTGGAGTAGCAATATAAAGGATGACTTTACCTGAATACTGAGGAGCTGGTAAGGTGAGGAGGTAGCAATTATCTCATCGCACCCCATCAGATTAACTGAGAGATTTCATAAAAATAATGAGATACAAGGTTTGAGAGATTCTACCTTTTTCTCGCCAACACTATACAGTATATCCATAGTTTTAATACAAAGAAAAATGTAACCAAATGATCAAAATGTGATCTAATGATGCTATGAATAATATTCTTAGTTTGTTATGTGTGTGCAAAAAAATTGGTGTAAATCGCTTGCAACCTCACTCCCAGGCTTCCTGTGTCTCCCCCGTGCTGTGTGTGAGTGTATTCTAATTTTGTGCAAATTATTTTTTTTGGGGGGTGGGTTTTTAGATATATGCCCTCCGCGGCTGCATTGGCTTGTTTTGCGAGGTTCCCATGTGTGACGGTGCCACTGGCTACAATGAGCGCCTTTGGCGCTCATTGCAGCCTAAGTGCTGCGTGGCTGCTTAAGTGCTGCACGGCTGCTTCTCCTCGATTTGCGAGGTTCGCATGTGTGATGGTGCCGCTTGCTGCAATGAGAGCCGAAGATTGCAGCAAGTTGTGCGCCTTGCTTCGCAAGGTGCGCAAGCGTGACGACAAATCGCAGTTTGACAACTATTATATGTGATTGTTACTATTAGGCCGCCCAGAGCCATATAGTAACTATTGCTACTATCTTATAAAGTTCATATGACCATGGCCAGATTTATAACCAGGCAAATAAAGCAGCTGCCTAGGGGGTGCCTCTCTGAGAGGGGTGCCTCATTTGCATAACAATACAACATTTTTATTTCAGTTTGTTTATATTTCACACACAGACCTGACTCTTTAGTCAGGTGCTAAATTAGCAAATTTGTTTGTGGAGGATGCGGTGGGTGTGAAGTGGCAGGCTTGCAGTATGCTGCACTATAGAAAAACAAATAAGACAAGTAAAAGCCACTGTCTCTTGTTCTAACCGGTAAGAGGAATCATGCTTTATATAGTGAACTAATTAAACCAGTCTGTTTTTATATGTTATGATGTTTAATTTGCGCCTGTATTTACTTGAATATTCCCATTCTCCATATTTAGCCAAATGTCAGAGAAATAGTACTTTTTGGAGAGTTATTTACTTATGTTATGTAATTTGAAGAAGCATCTAAGAGATTTAAGGAAAGAGGGAAACATACATGTCGGACTATGAAAACGGGAAACATGCTTTTCACCCCCAACCAGGTAAATATATTCACATCAAACCACCTGGTGCTACCCCATATGAACCCAACCCAGTACCTCTCACCACCACCCCCAAAAAGTACCCACCCCTCTTAGAACCCATCCCTACATATCACCCAGTCCATGTCAGCAGCAATCCCCTCTAAGCATTCATCCTCAAACAGCACCCAACCCCTCTCAGCACCCGCCTCACATAGCACCCATCAATATTTTCTTTCCTCCACCTCACAGAACTCATACACCCTTTATTTTGCTGTCACCCAGCATTTGCTCTCTCACATCCTCCCTGATACACATCTCCAGCATGCTGAACTGCTCAACACTGCCTCCTCTTGGAACTTAAGTAAAAATGCTCTTTTGGCAAAAATATAAGTGAATTATTACTGTTAATTTTGTTAATTTATGACAATGTTATTTATCAAATACTTATACATATATGTTATCATTTGCTAGTATATTTATATTGGTAGAGTTGTTTCTTTAGTAATGGAGATTTAGATTTGAACAAAGGTTCATCTAGTATGCCCGTTCTACCTTTCCTTGGCTAATCCATAGGATAGTCCTATTGTTGTCCCAGGCATGATTCCATTTGTTTACTTTGTCTGTCCCAACTATTTCCAGAAGAAGCCTACTCTACTTATCTAGAATTCTACTATATGTGTACAGTAGTACTTTTGCATAAATAATTGAACTTCAATCATGATGTCTTATAAGATACTTTCCTTTTGTACTTTATTGAACCCTTTGATATATTTAAAGTTTCTTTCATGTCACCTTTCTGATTTCTAAGCCAGTGGTTCTCAGCAGCTGGGACTAGAACTGGTACCAGCCCCTGAGACCTTATCTGCTGGTACTCAGAGCAAAGAGGGACGAGGAGAATCACTACCCTTATTAACATTTATCAATAGATTATTGATTAATATTTCTACAGTTAATTCAAATTAGTGAAAAACTAAATGAAAATCTAGTATGTCACATGTTGAATCACCCTATTCAAAAGTATTATGGATCTCAAAGGCAGGCCCCTTGAGAAATACAAAGTAACCAGTTGGTCCCCATATAAAAAAGCCTGAGAACCACTACTCTAAGCAATACATATTAAGATCACAAAGTATTTCCTTAAACGTTTTAATGACTATGCACCATTTTAGTTTGAATTGTTTTTAATTTAATAATTTAGGCCCCTATTCAATTGAGCAATTGTTGGTTACATTAAACCCGTAATGTAGCCCATAAACAAATTTGCTATTCAATTGGCGACCCAGCTAAGCCTTTGATCGTTCAAGCCCGTAAATGTTACAATAGCAAATCGCTATTCAATTGCTACAATTCCTCAAGCCCAATAATGTTTTCACACCCGTAAATGGCAAATGTAGAAGAAAATCCTTAGACAGAAAAAATTGCACAACAGTCTCAAGTTCGCAAATCTGCAATCACAAATTATGTTTTTTATGCGTCATATCAATCTCAGGAATCAATGACTTAATACATATGAGGCCACCCACATGGACTAGAACAGTATCGCCATTCATTTTTATTATTTTGTACATTTACGGATTGTGAGTCTGATCGCATATTGGACTTTTAAATGCTAATTGATTGACCTTTAACTTCCATGTTTTACTGACGTCTGTTTCCATTGGCTCCATCTAAACCCGAAACTACGCGCTTACTTACTTCAATACGTTCTAGCCCGCAAAGTTCCCGGCCGACAGATGGTTTACGGTTTTGAGTCTCCAGTTCATAGCTCGCAGCCTTTCTAATGTAATAGCACCGTAACTCAGAAAATTATAAGCACGTAGCTGTTACGGGCTTCACATTGGAGTTACTGGCTTGTAATTTAATGTGGGCCTAAATCAGTAGTCACAGCTTAGCTTAATGCTTTGAAATGCTACTTATAGGTGCATGGTTTATGGTTTTGGGTTTCGGCCCTTAAATTGCAGGCTTGTTCAATTGAATCGCTCTGTAACTGTAGCAAATTGAATAGGCGCCTTAGTCTTTTGGTGAAATTGGTGAATCTTTGTTTGGAGTTAAAGTTTAATGGCAGAACAATCCAATGTGTCAAGTGATGCATTTTAATCATAAGACAAATGTGACTCACAATAAAAGCATTGCCTATTTATGAATCTTCCAATTTTATACGTGTTTATCAAACTATAATGTTGTTGTTTTATGTTTCATGGTCATAGTAAGAGCTTAGTGCCTCAATAAAACTTAATTAAAATCCACATCAAATATATTTCAGGATTCTGTGGACTATAGTTTTTCATTTCAATGATAAACCCCCCTGGAAATGTAGCTGTTTTCAAGCATACTGAGTCTTTTTCATCGCTGTAATTTTTAAACTGCAATAATGAAACACTTCACCAGTAATAACCTGAAATGAAAATGAGATTTGAGGTTTGAAGAACATGAGAAGCGCTAGAAGTGAAAATAAATATATAATATAGTTACAAAGTTTCTAAAACTTATTTATTTAAATTTAACAGTGGTTCATTAAAGTAAAAAGCGCCTTCTGAAGCATTACTAGTTTATTGATGTTTAACATAAAGCCTAACAAATCCCGGGAGCCAGAAAGTCAAAGCTTCTAAATTATTACTGCAGGCTACTAACTTTTTAGCTTTTATACACACATTTGTATGTGTTCTCCTTCTATATATATTTATATAATGACACCAACAGTTTTGATCTCTCTCTCTCTCTCTCTCTATATATATATATATATATATATATATATATATATATATATACAATAAAAATTGTAAGGCAGGTAATGCTGTTTGCCACAGACAGTAAGTGTTTTGGTCGTCTGAGACCCTTCGGCGCTCACTGCGAGCCTCGCGCTGAGCCTCTCAGTTTGTGTATTTTTTGTTATCAGAGGCGCTTTTGCGCTCATTGTAAGGTCCGCGCTGATCTCCTTTTTGCGATTATTGCAAGTCTCTCCCCTGGTGTAGTTTGCGTCCTATGAGCACCGTTGGCGCTCCTTGTGAGAAGAAAGGTGAAGGGCTTTGTCGTTTATTGTGATACTGTGTTTTTTTTTTTTTGTGTATATGTATTTTTTCATAATAATTAATTAATTAATTAAATGATAAATCAATATACTTTACCTATTTGTAATTAATATATGCAACAAGCAATGTGCTGATGAGGTAACAATCTGTTTTGATGTTCCTGCAGCATATAATGTAGGTTTGCAGTGTTGTTGAGCTGAGGTGTAAGTGTCAGCAATGTGTGCAGTGTGTAGTGTAAATAGGCTGCGCGCGCGAGGGGAAGCCGTTTGTAGAGCTGTGTAGTTCCGCATTCTGTAAGTTAGTGTTGTAAAATGGCAGCGATTGTGTATGTGGTACGCGGGTGTGGATGATTTAGCTTCCTTGTAATAGTGTATGTTGTACCTTGTACAGGTTTTTGGAAAAGTCGTATGTGCTTGGCGGTGTTTTGCGGCATTTAGGGGTCGTGTAGCATCGTTTACGTTTTTTCGGTGGCCATTTTTTCTCTCACTTAGGGGATTTTCGAGTGTCTAAGCTCTGTAAATTGGACTTAATTTGAGGTGTAACCTCACTTCAAGACGTCCTGGGTGTCCCCCTTGATGTGGATAAGGTTTTTATTTTATTTTTGTGAGTATTTTGTGTTTTTTTTATGTTTTTGGCTGTGCGCGGTTTGGCTGTTAAGGTCTTATTTTTGCGAGTTCGTATTTTTTTTTTCTAAGTCCCGCGGCTTGTATTTTTTTAAGTGTAAGTCCATATTTAGTCATTGCGTGTTATAGTTATTTTTTCAAAGTCCCGCTTCTGTGGCTGTTTGTACCTGCTTGTGAGGCTCCACCTCTGCAAATGCAACCCCTCATTGCAACCGACGTTGGAGCCTCCACCTTCTGACAACGTTTCGTAGTTTGACAACTATTATATGTGATATATATATATATATATATATATATATATAAGGAAACAGAGAGTCAGAGAGAGCGAAAAAAAAATATTTTTTTCATGGGCAATTCAATGCCGGTGAATTTTTGTACTTGTAAATACTACTTTTACCTCTAAATTGATCATTTACCTTCACCAAATAATCTATCTATCCATCTATCTATCTATCTATCTATCTATACATCTATCTATCTATCTATCCCTCTATCTATCTATAGAGGCAATTAAATAGACAAGCTGATATACTGTATATAAGTTGTTTTGAAGAACTTCACTCAGTGTGCAACATGTTATAAAGTTTAAAATAAATAATTATAGCCTTTAATTTTTAACTATTGTATTACATTTTGGTTTAATGATGGCAGACATTTTCTGGGTGTAGGAGAGGGAGGAAGCTGTTATTCCAGATAAGATCTGTATTCACTTCCATTAAACTTACCCTTTTTCAAATATCCCCTTGACAATAGAACTCTGTGACAGAATAAGAATGATTGTATTGCATACGTGATACTTTTCAGCAGAACTACTGAAAGGTTTTAGATTTTTCGGATGCCCAAAAGGTTTCCTAAGCTAGTGTCATGAAGACACATTAAGTAGGGAATGTAAGGATTGTAAAGTAAGGATTTTGTTTACACAAGCTCTCAAACTCATCTTAGAACAGTGTCTCCATCCCAAAACAGGTCTTTGCAGTCTACCATGTACCTCTCCAATGTCCCCCTAGATTCCCCAAACGAAACATTTTAATGTATCTGTTTGGACCATTGGCATACTTTCCAATACTTTTAGAGGGACATTATTCAAACCCAAGTCTCTGGTGCAAAAGTGTGCATAAAGATCTCTCTCCTCTTTTTGTCCTTTTCTCTATATTTTTCTTTCTGCCTTCGTCTTTGATCCCTCAACAAATAAAAGGGCTCCAAATGCTTTACAATGAGACATGCATATAAATAAATCAGGCAACACTATTTCTGAAATATGCTCCCTGCCTCTAAATATTAGATTACCATTTTTTTTTGTTTTACTTTTACAACCAATTGACCAGTATCTTGGTGGATCACTTGATTTATACTAAAATATCTTGATGGACAACTTAATGATAACTGCTGAAATATAGCGCACTTACAATCATTTCCATCTTGTATCTAGGCACTTCTATACTAGCTTTTATGCCTTTTTGTTCATTTTCTTACTTTTTTATTCCATACTTTTGCTTCATAGTTGTGGGACAACTGATTGAAGCTGGTGGTCAGTGGGACACAGTTTGGGAATGTCTGTATTTGAACACATTGAAAGGTTGAAGATCTCTGCTCTACTTGCTTTTATCGAGGACCAATAAGGCAATTTGTACTTTAATACTATATACCTCGATAAAAGCACTTTTCGTACCAGTGAAAACTTATTGAATAAAAGCCGTAATTTCTTATTCTGTTTACCTTTAATTCATCATTTCCTGTGTTTGAGCTAAACTTAAAAGGATGTAATTTAGTGTTGTATGCATTATACATAATTCTTCTTGCATTAAATACTAATTTATTCCTCCCTATTACCAGTGTTCCCACAACTGAAATTTGATTGTGCGCTTTGCTATCATCGGCTCTCCAGGCAGAGAGGAGGTTAATAAACATTGACATTTTCTTGCTTAATTTTACATTTCAGTCCATCCTGCTAATAACATTGGATAAATGGCTCCCTTTGGAGCTCTAGGCATTGAAAGGAGCCCGCTAGCTCGGAGTACGCCGCACACAAGAATCTTTATACTGAGCTGTTTATAAACCAGGTGCTAGAACAATTTTCAAATGGCATTATACATCAAAGGATGAAAGCCGTGCCTCACTCTATGTCTACGTTTGATGCACTGATGATCGATTTACACAGTGCAATTTAAAGATACATCAAATTGGCATCAAGCCAATTATGGATAAAATCTATTGTCTTGTTAGGTGGCTAGGTCAGTCACAAATGAGCAGCCTTTCACAATTTGTCAGTGAATCATACACTAATTTGATGGCTAATGCCAACGTTGCATGAAAACAGATGATCATGCAAATGGATTTTTCAAGGTTTTATTCTTTTTTTTTTTTTTTTGGCTTTGTTTCTTCGGTTTTATTTTTCTGGCTTTGAAAAGCAATCTTTTATGATGTTAAACGGCACGGATTTTATTTTCAAACTATTTTGTAATTAAGCTTGGAAGACTTTTGAGTAGTCAGCTTAGAGGTGGTACTTATTATGCCACCCACAGAAGTGAAAAAAAAAAAAAAGAATAATACTTGGATGTAGGTAAGTAAGCGGCTAAGGCAAAATGCTCATAATATATATGATTAGCAGCACAGAGATGTGAAAAAATAAGTACATGCTTTAAGCAGATTACTTTAACTAGTTGTAGCAGAGTCACATTCAGACTGTTGGGGAAAAGATCAATTAAAATCAACAGTATATATATATATATATATATATATATATATATATATACACAACAAATATTTATGAGATACCAAAAGCGCATGCAATTCAATCACTAAGTCTTTACAGCTTACATATCCATTATTACTGCTAAAATAGCCTTTACATAAATGTATTTGTATAAAGGGATGTTTAAATTTCCTGGATTATGAGTGCATCTAATAGAGGGAAATTAGTAGTGTATGCAAACATATGAAAAAATACAAAAATAGGCATTAACAAACTCGCCCTGATGTTTGCTAAATCCCCTGAGTTTGCCAGCAGCAACTTTTGTAAGTTAACACCCCTGGATATCTCTGCTAAATTAGCATAAAATTCATATTTTTTGGGGGCCAATCCAGACAGCTATAGATTTTAATACAATGAAGAAAATCAGCGATGGAGGTTTGTGCAGGAAGGAATCATGGGATGTGTAGTCCCCCTAGATGTCCGCATTGAGGTGCTGCTGGTTTAAAGGTTAATAAAGGGTAAACATTTCGTACTCAAATGCAGTGTTTCTATTGGTAGGTACACTGTGTTTATGTAAGCAGGTCTGGGGATGTGAAAAACAAATGTTGTTTTTATATCAAATAAATCTTTATGTGTATAGAATGAATCAATGTAATGTGTGTTTCTGATATAAGCAGCATATGGTAGATTGGTAGATTAGAAAAAGGGAAAAACAGGGAAACAAGAACATTTATAGCCCTATTAAATTCCCTCAAAGTTGAAAATCGTAGCCCGTAACGTAGGTCACAAGCTTTGCGGCTATTAAATTAGACCCGTAAAGCAACCCGTCAACTACTTGTGGGTTAAGGGCGAGAAAAGGCTACGGGACGTGGAAATTTGAATTGCACGGCCGCAAATCCTTTGATCTGTCAAGCCCATAACTGTAACGTTTCTAATCATGCTATTAAGTTGCAACAAATTCACTGGCGTTTAAGCCCGTAACCTGCACATGGAGCCCAAAAGCCAACGAGTATTAGAGAGGACCCATTAGGGGGGTAAAGTCCAATCCGTAGCACTGTAAATGCATATATGAACACTCTACTGTACTGATAAGGTAATGTGATATTAGATATTAAAATAAGTAGCACAACATTCTGAAGCTTACAAATCGGCAATATAAAATAATAATTTTTATGTTTAATTTCCGTGTTATATCGATGCCGGCAATCAATGTGCTAATACAAAAAATGGAACTCGCATGGGCTAGAATATCATATTTACGGCTTTATGAACATTGCATTATTTGTGGAATGTGGATCGTAACTCGTAATTGAAGCCCATAAGACTTTGACATCCAACCTCCATTTTTCAGTGACGTAATGATGACAATCTCTGTTGCCATTGGCTCCCTCTAAACCCGTAACTACAGGTTTGACTAATTGATCATGTTCACGGCTGAACATCCAACGTTCGAAGGTTTATGGGTTTGCATCTCAAGCCCGTAACTCACAGCATTTTCTAATTTAATAGCTATGTAATGCAACCCGAATTTCAACCCTGCAGACCTTGTGGGCTTGCCGATGCCACTACGGGCTTCTAATTTAATAGGGCTGTTAGTACAGCTTCACTATAATACTTTACTGAAAGTGCTGAGTAAGATTTAAATCTAAAAGCAATCAGTAAAACAATCCAGAAATGAGAAGCCATAAATAATAATATCATCATTTATCCATTGTATACATAGTGATTATTAACATAAGATACAAGGACCCATTAAAACTTTAGGTAGGAAAGTGAAGCTACTAGCCAGTAACTGTTCATTTCTTATGAGCAAATCCAACAGCAGAGTACATAATACGATGCCATATCATAAATGTTCTAACAATACTTTTATGGAAGTGAATATATGAAACATTTTGCTTATTAACAGGTGTATTTTCGCTAAACGTATATGGAAGTTTCACTGTTTTTATTTTTTCTTCTAATCCAACACTTGCTGCTTATATCAAAAACACACATTACATTGAGTCCTTATATACACATACAGGTTGATTTTATTTTACAATAAGGTGCACAGTGTACCTACCAATAGAAACCATGCATTTGGGTATTTTTTTTTAACCCTATAGTAACCTTCAGGACAACAGCAGCACAGTGCAGAAAGCAAAGTCTGAGCTCCTTATTTTTTCCTTGTGGAGGTTAAAAAAAGACTACATACCCCATTATGTTATCTTAGCTAAGGTTTTCAGTGGGCATTCCTTCTCAAAAATCAAGTCCTAGAAAACTGAAGAAATTTGCAGATGTCAGGGTAAATTTATTAATGTTTTTTTTTAGATTTTTTTATTCATAAATGTTTAAATACACTGCTGACTCTCCTCTATCAGATGCATTCATAATCCAGG